>BMAO01016164.1:0-219906 GCA_019973975.1 Trichonephila clavata | reverse complement strand
TTAGAAATTAGAATTGCAGTTAATACCCATTTCACACGAAAAAGTGGCTTGTGTTCAAAAATATTTTCAATTAATTCAATTTAGAATTGCAAAAAATACTTTAAAGTGAATTCAAAACTAAAATCAAATCTCTGAAAACTTAGAATTTCTTAAAACCTAATTGGTTTCAGGTCGTCTGGAATGTATGCTTTGTCTAAGATCCAGCCTAGAGCCTAGGCTTTTTTTACAGTTTAAAAGTATCCTAAAATGATAAGAGAGAGATCCCAGTTCAATTAGAGCAAGCTTTCCAAATATATGGGCCACAAAAGTTTTTTAAAAAAACTGATGTTTTTGTTATTATGCCTTAAATTTGGAAAAATTCTCGACACTTAAGAGAATATTATTTAAAAACCAAAAATTATAATCCGTTTTTTCCACATGTGTAATTTTTTTGCAAAACTACCAAAATTTTTAATATAATAACATTTCAAAAGCAAAAGGTAGGTTTTCTTGCTATATAGAATGAGTTATGAGGATGATGAATTTATACTGTTAATATTTAAGAATAAAATAACAATTTGTAAGTTCTATCCTGGAATTAAGGATACATCTCTAAATGTTAAAATTGCTTATAAAATTTCTTATATTATTAACTGTCTGTTAATTTTACTTATGTAAAATGTTCTAAGTGTACTGTTTTTAAAAGACAAAATTAATCAGTAAAATATCTTTGCAATGACTGAATTGAAAGATGTAGTTACGGATGACAATTTCCCATTTATAAATATATGCGAATATGCATTTAAAAGGATGTAATACTAAAGAACAGAAAGATGAAATGAATCTGAACAGAAAAAATGGGAAAGGAAACACACTTTCGCATTTAACACATTTAAGAAAATATATTTCCTTATTAAAATTATTGATTGAAAGTGTATTAAATGTTCCGACACAATGCTGAGTGGGAGAGTATTATTTTATTCTTAGTGCAAGTTGTATGAAGAGATTTGATTTATGCAGAAAAAATTCATTCAACAGAAAAGTATAAATTTAAGGATTAAAAATTTGCATAAATTAAAAGTATTAAAAACTCTCTTTAATGTTATTTTAAATTAAAATATAATAAAATGCAGAAACCCCAGTTTTAATGTACAAGTTTCTTCATCGTATATAACAGAGGTTCCCAAACCTTTTTGTCTCATAGACCCCTTGCCATGTTTTTCGGTTTCGGGTAGACCCCTGCTACCTAATATTAAATTTTTGCAAAATTATCAACTTAAATGTCTTTTTGATAATTGGTGCTACTACTTTCAAAAATTAAATTTTTAACTGTAATGAAGTATAGTTCTGCGTTTAAAACTTAAGAAGCGCATATAATGAATTAAAATTTAAAACAAATAACTGAACAAATGCTTTTAAAGAGAAGGATGAATCTGGTGTTTCAATAACAAATTTTCAATATTTAATATCAATCTTGTTCAGGTTTAACCCTAACCTTCCTTTTTCGTAAGTGCCTACTTCTTTTCTTTCTTTTCCTTTCTTTTTTGTTTTGAGTTTGGAAAACTCAGTGAAACTCCCCCTCACAAGGAAAAACACATTTTAAAACTTTCTAATGATATTCCATAATTTGTGACAAATATCAGGTATGTCTTTTTAAAGCCAAATTACTAACATCCGTTTCTATAAGATCTTCATTAGGACCTATTCTAATCAGTTCCTATTGCAATATGACACTTTTTTTTTTCAAAGCGACTATTTGAAATCATTGTCTACTGCTGTATTACTAAAAAAAAAACAATCTCAAACTTAGTTTCAAAATCTGAGTAAGGGCATTTAAATGTTAAACGTAGGTTAAATGTCCTGACAGACTGTGACAAATTAAAAAAATTCGTGACGTTCAATATTATACTTATTTAACTTAATTTTTGGAAAAAATGCTGAAATATTCCTTGTATATAAAATTTATGTTGTCACCTAGTATGGTAGTCACCTTTATGTTGTTAAACTAACCTCACTAAATTTAGTAACGTTAAATTGGTAAAATCTGGTTCCCACTGGATCAAATTTTTTTAAAGATTAACGCCATGATCTAGTTTAATGAGAACCACGATCATAGACCCCCATTTACACCTCATGAGCCCCCAAATTATTTTTTTTTTACTCGCGTGGATCTCTTGCAGGTCGTCATAGACCCCTGGGAGTGCATATAGATAAATTTGGAAATCCATTGGTATATAATAATACTACATTTATTCTCATTTTGCTTTTTAAAAAAGATTATCACTTTTACTTTTTACCTCATAATTTTTTTTTAAAAAAAAGAAAGAAAAAAAAACAGGAAAAAATATATATTGGTTTGCGTTTTCTTAGTCTGATATTCAATAATGTTACAGTTTACTTCTGTCTTGATCAAATCTAATACCAAAATCAAAATGTTTTTTTTTTAAATTTTTTTAAAGTTTTATAAAGTAATAGGAGAAAAAAATAAATTTTCTTTGCTTATTAAAAATATTTTTCAACTTTTAACTCGCCATTTCTTTAAATCTTTATTTTTTATCCTTTATTTGCTTGTTACTATGATTCAACAAATTGGATGGTTTCTGTTCGCCGTGATGTGGATCCAACGTTCATCACACAATTTTCTCACAAGGCAACAGCTATGAATGAGAAATCTCCCTTTCCAACAACACAGAAACCGAAAAAGCAATAAAATCATCCCCTACAAAAGCGCTTGTAGACCTCCCGTATCTTAAAGGGGGGAAGGCATAAAACTGTGGTGCATTTTCGAAGCAGTTCCCAAAAATAAACATGAACCGTTTCGCTACCGCCAGCTTTGAAAAAGTAGACCGCTTTTGAATGAGTTTCAATTAGAGCCTCACCCACTCAGAGGGTTAATTTGTTTTTGATGGCTTTTTAACATTTAAGTTACTTATAGGTAGCTGTATCCAGTCACGCATTCCTGTGGCTCAGTTTGGTTAAAAAGAAAGAAAAAAAGAAAGCACTCATTCCTAATATTTTTGACCGCCTGCACTTGAGGTATGACTTAATTTCTTATAAAAAATATGTGTGAATATACATAAACAAAAATTTTCTAAGCAGATTTCATTTGTAATTTGATAACAGTAATTCGTTAAACTCCAAGTTATTATAGTTTTTTGTCCTTATGTTATGTGAATACACAGTTATGAATCTAAAACTATTTACATTGCGGGGAGGTGCAAAGTTTGAAAATAAATTTAAACTGGCTTTTCTTGAGGTCTAAGGGTTAATTTTACAATGCTTATGGGTAGACATTTTGTGTTGCTTCATTCTCTGTGAAGATACAAAAGTTGTCTGTGAAGTACAAAAGTACTCTAGAACAGCAGTTGCCAACCTTCAGCACTCCATGAACCACTCAATGATAACTTTATAAATATGGCAGACCACTAAAGCTATATTTACGTCTATTTACGTTTCCATACACCTGAAAATAAATTTTATGAAAAGCGATAACAATCTGACAATCAACAGACTGAAGTGTTTTGCCACCAATTTACTGTGGCTACCAAAGTTGACTTTCAAATTCTGTTGGAAAATCTGAAAAAATTGCTAAACTCAGGAAATTTGCTAAAAGTGGTAACTAAAAGTTTTTATTAAAGTATAATCCATAATATGTTTTTTGTTGCTCATCTTTTTTTTAAACTGAATCTTCACAAAAGGGTAAATAATATCTCAATTTTTCAGTGAACCATCAAAAATTTCTCACCAATTGGTGACTGCTGCTCTGGAACACACAACGTTACTTATGTATTAGCATCATTGTAACAAAATTGGTGCCATGCGTATTGCACCTTAATATCTAATCAATAAAGATTCTAACCTTTTTTTATGAACAAATGGATGATTTGGATGGAAAATGGTATGATTTGCATGGCGTCAATTTGGCTGCACAGTGATGCTAATATTTAAGTACCCTGACAACAAATAATTGTCCATGTGTGAAGCAGTCAGTATTGTATTTCCTTAGTTATTATATTCCATGGTCAGGTAGACTATTATAGTTCCAATGCATCATTCATTCTCTATTCAATGATTTAGTTCATCTTCAGGCATTTTGTTTATTTTGCAGACAACATAGAAGACAAGTACACAGCACAAAGAACATTGCATGACTCTGACTCTACAAGCCAAACGGGTAAATATCTCTCACATGACTTGCAGCGCCATCTATATCATTAATATTTAATTTACAACAGTCAGTGTTTAGATATAAGCCACTCTGTTTTTAAGATAGGCCTTAAATTTGTTGATAACAATTGCTAATGCTAATTGAATAGTAAATTGCAAAAATCTTCCATCATTATCAATATTTTGCGAAATCCGTGTTTATATTTGAATTTTTCTAGCGTATTCGAATAAAAATATCTTCAACCTCTCTTTGCGTTGAAATTGAGCTATGGTAATTGATGCACAATAGAAGTTAAATATTTCATTAGCATTTTTTTTATTTTCTCCCTTTCTTTTTGTTCCTGCTTTTTCCTTTTTTTTTAATGCTTTGAAATTTTACATATTTTTGCTTAACTTTTTTCTTTTTAAGTGCAGTCAGTTAGCTTCACTACATAAAATGCCTTTTAGGAAATCAAACTTAGGTCATCATACTCACAAAAGGAAAAAGTAGTGCAATGAGTGTAATTGCACATCAAATTGAGGAGGAACAGGCATCAGCAAAGGAGAAAAGCAGACAAAGAATGGCACAAGCACATGCTGAGGGCGCAGCAGAGCAACAGGCAGCTAAACTTGAGGATGCCCATTTGCGAGTCCAGCATTCATGTTTTGCAACATCAGATCTGCTCTGTTCTCAACAAAAGGAACACAGTAGGTTGCGAGTGGCTGAAAGATGTCAACCAGAAACAGCACATCAGCGTCAAACACGATTTTGGAGTGAGCAATCACACAATGACAGTCACCTTGCATTCCGGTACAACCCAGTGGAAGATTATAGGTTGAGAAAGCATATTCTCATCAGCACAATGACTGAAGTGTATCTTCATTGCAATTCTCTGAAATTTAAGGGAGAAACAAAAGGAATGTTTTGTACCGCTTAAAAAATTAAACTGTCTCAACTTGGAGAACCACCAGTGCCATTAAAAACTTTGCTCACTAAATATAGTGCGGAATCAAAACATTCACTATATAACATCAGGAAATACAATTCATGTTTCCAAATGATATTGTTTGGAGAAATGTGCATTTTTGAACACATCTCTGATTTAACAGAAATATCCATAAGCATTGTAAAACTAACCCATTGCCCTCAAGAAATCCAGAGTAGAGCCATTTAAAATTTATTTTCAAATTTGAGGTCTCCACTATAAATAAAATGTTAATAAATTTAAGTTCATAGCATAAAGACAAAAATAAGTTGCAAAAACTCCAGGTATTTGGTTAACAAATTACAAATGATATTAGTTAAGTAAAGTTTTGTGTATATATATATTTATACATTTTTTTAATAAAAAAATCATACCTCCAATGCAAATGTTTAACATACTGAAAACGTGCTTTCTTTTTAACCAGACTGAGCCACAGCAACGCGTGGCAGGGTACAGCTAGTTATGAAATAAAAATAAACAAAGAAAGAAGGAAAAATTCCGTTACCC
Source organism: Trichonephila clavata (assembly GCA_019973975.1). Lineage (NCBI taxonomy): Eukaryota > Metazoa > Arthropoda > Arachnida > Araneae > Nephilidae > Trichonephila > Trichonephila clavata. The sequence continues at coordinate 214,288 of BMAO01016164.1, read as the reverse complement.
GGCGTGCATGGTGGTAAATGTCCTTGCCAAGTTCCATTCATACAAAAAAGGGTACTATTCTCCTTCGTCAGGTAGTAGCCACTTTGGCATGAAGGATTAAATTTCTCATCATTTTGATAAAAACGTTTACGTGGTTGCACAAGACCTTGGAATGGTAGATTATCTCTAGAGCAACGAACTGAAAACAACAAAACATAATATTGAAGTTTTTTGAAAGAACAAAACAGGAAAGTCATCTGTCTCTTAATACTTAGGTATTCTATTGTCGAACAATTTTGCCAAATCATAAGTCATCGTTACGCGATATCTCCATTACTATTATTATTATACTTAAACATGCGAGGAAACTATTATCCACTATTGGCTGCAAATCAAGGCATTAAGCGACACCTTTCGAGTTGACAAAAATGATCGACAGCAAAATACGTACTTTGAATAATTCTGAGTAAATCATATAAAGACTAAAAAAACAAACGATTTCGATCCCAAAGAATTGTATTTCAATATAAAAGTTATGAAAGCTAAACATTTTAAAATACAGAACCCTATTTGGTTGAGAAATTGTCAAGTTAATTTGGAGATTTCAGATTTTTTAACTGTTTACAAGCTTAAATACTTAATGAACTGATTTAAGTAATAATTTCCAGATAGGAGTAAGATCCTAGTCTAAAAAAGCATTTTGAATTCAAGAGTACAGAATTTTTAATTAAATTCTCTAGAATATTGACAATTCTGTACTAATTCCAATTCGTAATAGCGTGCATGAATGAATAAAAAAACAGTTATTTGTTTTACTATTTTACCTTTCTCTAACTTAAGACAGAATTTTTGAATGTTTACCAAAAGACTTGAAGAATTTCTAAGAAATAATATTATTAAAAACACCTTTGAAAATAAAAGAAAAAAATTCTTAATTCTTGCTTATTTTTATTTTTTTTCGAGTGATTTTTATTGCATAAAAAATAAATAAACCTGTCTAGATTATATGCGTTCGGAAAATCACAGTGACTAACAGACAAAAACCTTAATTTAGAATTGTACATTCATGTTAAACCAAATTCGAATTCCACGCATTTAATCAGAAATTATTATTGAAACATAAAGAAATCCCATCTCTTTCCTTTTACTCCAACAAATATTGAACATTTACCTAGAAAAGAATTAAGGTTAAAAAATTGCTTTAGACATAATTTCAATTCCTCCATGTATCTACATTGGTGCAAGCAATTAAAGGGAGAAACGGTTTTTTTTCAAATAAATTATAATTTTAAAAAACTAAAGAACACGCTTTTATACTGAATCGAACTAAAAAGTAAAAAAATAATTCTTAATATAAGAATAAAATGATGAACGAGAAAATTAATGTCATTGGGGTATAAGCGTGGGGTTCTATAAATATATAAATTGTTATAGTTTCTAACTTCTTTCAATTCCGAAATTCCCACTTCTTCAATTCAATTCCCACGCTTTTACCCCAATGACATTAATTTTCTCGTTCATCATTTTATTCTTATATTAAGAATTATTTTTTTACTTTTTAGTTCGTTTCAGTATAAAAACGTGTTCTTTAGTTTTTTTAAATTATAATTTATTTTTCATTTTTTAGTTCGATCTACAATAAAAGCGTGTTTTTTAGTTTTTTAAACTGTCATTTTTTCATTGTTGAATTTATCCTTGAGTTTGATATTTAGAGCCAGAATTAAGTGGCTGCTGGAATAAGTCTTGCTCTTCAATCGATTTTAATTGAAGGGTCTAAAGTGAATTTATTCTCTATGTTTACGGGGCCTCGGGTGAGTCCCGTATCGTTATATTAGATTCCGTCTCAAAAGAACAGGCCAAACAAATAAAATGTGTGGTAAGAAGAAAAAAAAAGTTCGAATAAAAAAAAATTTAATGTACTACGTGTTTTTATAACGGACTAAAAAGTATAAAATTCCTCCTTTTCGTTTTTTTTCCTTCTTTTTCACATTTTCATGCATTGTTATCCACTTCTCATCTATGGTCCAAATTTCAAGTCTCTAGCTCATCGGAAAGTCACAGAGTTTAAAATCAATAACAAAATTCCACCCTGACAAACATTAAAGAAAGCGAGTTAATAAAAACATGGTAATATTAAGTGTCAATCGTATTCTCACTTTTTAAACGTATTGCCATAGTGTTAGTTCGTATCATCACTTCTAAACGTGTTGCTTAGTAAAAATAAAAAAATATTTAGCAGTTGGAACATAAACTATTTTTTTCACATCATGAGCCTATTTTGTTATTTTGATTTTCAAAAAAATGTTTATATTATAGTAAGATATTGATAACACACACCCACTCTCCACTTTCTCACATACAGAACACTTTTTTTGTTTTATTTTTATAAGCCACGGTGTATTAATTAAAAACACTCGCTGTAGGGTTACACCTTTTTCCTTTAGTCGCTAAATATAGAATTAGACGCCAAATCTGGAAATGTTAAATGGAATTAGTCGCCAAATCTGGAAATGGTATATCGAATTAGTCGCCAAATCTGAAAATTGTATGTGCAATAAGTTGCCAAATCTTGAAGTGATATATTTAATTGTCACCAAACCTGATTATCCTGATTCCTGATGATCCTGATGAGGACAATGGAACAAAATTATGAAATTATTGTATTGTCATCGGGTCTTGACAAGTGTGCAAAATTTCGAATTAATCTGACCTTTTTAAGTGGGTGAAAATCGAGTTCCAAGATTTAGTTACATGCAAGTGAAACTTATAAAGGCGTGTTAAAAAGAACAAAATAATTAACGCCTATACTCAAATAAGGTATCGGATGGCAGCTAAACTCTGCGTCAACACTTTGCCACGTAATGGCCTGTGACGTCGGAAGGCAGTGGCGCTGTGATCGCGTTTATGTAGAGGAATCTCACTTGATCGCTGAAGCTTGTAGCCTAAGGATATTTTAAAATATCGTAGCTTAGCCCAATTCTTGGTTTTTGAATTTATTTGTTAAGCCATCCTTAATATGCCCAGTTATCATCGTCTAGACGATGCCGCAAGATGACGGATAGAAGATGGAAGACTCAAGGCGGGTCAATCACAGGCTACCTGCTATGGGATCCGCAGTGGTCCGCCGACCTGGTCAAGGTCACAAAAGTTCAGCAACGCCGACTCAAAGCCATTGTTTGAGACTTCTAGCCAAAAAGGATGGATTCGCAGCAGCGATAAAACTGTCTTGCAACCTGTATAATGCAACAGGAACATCTATTTCACGAAAAACAATTGCCCAGAGACATAATGAAGGTGGCCTGTATGGAAGGAGCCTCGTAGTCCCCATCGTTTGACTGTGAACCACAAAAAGGACCGTCTAGCATGGTACCGAGGACATTTGCCTTCGCCAGAGGATGATTGGGGCCGATTCTCTTCAATAATGAATCGAAAATCAGTCTGGAAAGCGACCCGAAACTTGTTCTAAACTGGAAAGAACCCGGGAATTGATGTCGGCTCTCTACCATTGTCGAAAAAGACCATTATGGTCGAGGAGGTCTGATGGTTTAGACAGACATCATAACAGACGGCCATACGAACCTTCATGTCTTCGATAGAGGTACTCTGATAGGTCACATATATAGGGACGAAATCCTTGCACACTATGTTAGAATTTTCCTCGGACTAAAGGAACCAAATTTCATCTTTATGGACAATAACGCACGCCCACAAAGGGCTGAGTTGGTTGACAAATACCTCCAATCGGGGGATATTCAGCGATTGGAGTGGCTTACGATGTACCCTGACCTTAATCCGATCGAACACGTATGGGACATCCTTGGGCATTTAATTGCAGCTCGAATACCAGTTCAAATGACCATCAATGAGCTCAAGAGTGCCTTGGTGCAAGAGTGGGTGTGGTTTCCACAAAGGTTGATAAAAACCTTGGCAAACATTATGAAACACCCCAATGCAAGAGTTATGTAGCTGTTAGAGAGGATTATATACACACTATTAGACATGTTTTTCTCTGACTGACAGGGTGTCGGTCAGCTCATGTGCTAACAATGACCAACTTCCATATTTAGGGTGTAGGTTGTGCTCAGTTTTGTTTTTCCCTATATTGGTCTTGTATTGGATGATATTTTCGTTTTATTTTCTTTTTTAGTTCTTTTTAATTACAAAAAGAACCATTTGTTTCTGTATTTGTTTTCACCAGTTATAAACACAAATTTGCAATCGAAACAGCGTTCAATATCTTCACAATTTTTTATTTGACTGTTAAGGAGTTCGAACTCATTCAAAGTACTTTATTAAAAATAGCATATTAAAGGATTATCAATACTTTTTACGGACCAATACCAATAAATTTAATTTTTAAACACACACACAACAATATTTAAAATAAATTATCTTAATTTTATAAAAATCCTAATTATAAATGAAATTTTACCATTCTTAAAAAGTTCTTTAAAGCATTAGAGAAATAAGTAATAAACTTATATCAATAAATATGTATTACTAAAACAATCATCTACTATTTTTATCAAAAACTGCTCTTAAATTTTAATGTTTTATTAAAATATAGAATTTTAGAGCTGATATATCTCGAATAAATATTATAAGAAATGTGACATTTATAAGGCTATTATTGAATTCTCATGCCATAACTTGAAAAATATTAATACAGTAAAATTTATTTCATTGAACTTTCTAGAAAATAACGCAAATGTGTGTGTGCGCGTACGTGCGAGCGAGTGAGATTATTTAACCTCACTCAAAAAATAATGTCTCAATTACTTTAATGAAATCGCAGGTGTATTTCTAGGGTAAATACAAAATTCAAAGGTGCTCCTCAATGAGAAAAAGGCACCGATCGTTATAATTCAAAGTTCGTTGGTTAGAATTTATATCATACTGTAGAAATTAAAGATAACGATAGTAAAAGGATATGAATCAGTTATTTTCAAACAACAGTTAAGACATAAGAATGATATCCAGGATGTTAGATTAGAGAAGGCAGTTTATCTAACCATTTCCTTATTACATCGAGGGAAGCTCAAAAAGTTTGGTTTACCTGAATGTGCCTCGTCCATCATTACTTCAAAATGACGAGTTTAATGTGGAATCAAGACGAAAATTCATCATTTCTTATAAACATTTCAAGCATGGAGTTCCTGACCATGACTACCAGACCATTTCAGCAATAAATTGAAAAAGATGTTAGAGACTAGATTAATGCACTGTTAGAGTTCGACGAAAGCTTTACCTAATACTAATGCAGTTGATATCGAGCATTTTCTTGGCGCTTATGGCATTGTGTGAACAGTAATGCTCTGTAAATATAATCTTAGACTGAATAGAATTTGTCTACGGGAAATAAGCATCTTTATTTGAGACGAATCATTTTCGAGAACCAATGTGAAGGTACAGTAAAAAGATTGTTAAAGGTTAGTGAGGCATTTTCTTCCCTTTATTTTTTTTGAGGTTATGATGAAATGATGCATGATGAATGGATCATTCAATATCCTCCATATTGCAGTGAGAATTGTTTCTCATCTTTGAATGTTTGCTGGTGATGCCGATTAAATGTAAGGCAATAGGGAAAAACTGAATATCTTAATCACAGTTGATGTATTTCGTATGTGACTGCCTGGATTAACTTCAATTTATCCATAATAGAAATATTTTAGCCCACATTTTTCCCTTCTAGAACAAAAGCAAGAATAGAAAGTACAATATATGGCTTCTAGATAGTCTTTTTAACACTTGTACATGAAGTTCAACTTTTCAAAAAGTAATAGATCTTGTACCAGACAAATTGTGTATTGATACACAAAATTTGTTTTGGGCCTTATACTCCAGCTATATTTCGTATGCTTTTTATTGAAGTAAACCTCTCATTTTATGTGTAAAAAACATAGATCACAACATTACAATCATAATAAACCTTTAATTCCAATTATTTTTAAGTAAACATCACGAAAATTGCAAAAACTCTGTGCGAGTTACTACTCCCCCTCCCCAAGATGCCTTCGAAATAAATGTTGATTACATAACGTTGTATTAGAAACTACATGTGGGCTTCAGCTGAAAAATCTCGCATTTTTGATAAATCGACAGAAGTGATACTTGAACCTCCGTATCCTTTTCCTACTTTCAAAGCTCATCAAGGGAAGCTTTTTATGACTATTTTCATGTAATACGTAATATTGCTTTTGTTATTGCGCACAATATGCACGAGATGTTCCGCAATTAAATAAAAACAAAAAAATTCTCTAAAAAAGTATTTAATTTTGATTTAGAGCCACTTAGTAAATAATGTAATGATGTTATTGTTTTCAAAAGCTGTCCTGTTCTAAGTGAAAAGCAGAAATTAAATGTTGCTCTTCCTATCCATCTCTAGCGAAAGCTAATAACTATTGAGTATTAATAACATTGCGAAAATATATGAATCACCTGTCAGTATTTTTATCTATATTTGTTTCTTCATGCAATTTTATGTGCTACGGATCTTTTCGTTTTACTTTTTTTTGTTGCTGTATGAAACGCAATACAGTCGAATCTTCATAATTCAAAGTTGAAGGGACCAATGAAAAACTTTAAATTATCATGAGTGTAAGAAAAAAGTCCCGATTTTTTTATTATTATTAAAAGCTTTTATTTAACTTACAATGTATGTATGTATGTATGTATGTAATTTGTTCGGGTGGAATCTTGCAACTCAATTTTGAAGCTGATATCTTCATCACATTGAGCTGAAATTTTGTATACACGTTTGTGACGGGTGCTTACGCGTTTCGCTAACCTTCTCTCAAATCCTTTAAGATTGTATTTATTTTAACCAATCCCCGCCGAGAGCCAAAGGTGTGACTTATGCAAACAAGATAGTTTCGGGTTTAGCGAGTTCGAAAAAGATATAAAAGGGAGAAATGAAATGAAGAGATAGAGGATAACTACGAGGTTGATTAAGAAGGTGGTTCTGAGAGATTAGTTTAACTAGTGGAAGTATATTCGCCTGAGGAAGGCTATTGAAAAAGGTTCATTAATTCGGTTCGGGACGGAACTGAAGATATCAAGGATTGAAGCCGCTCCTTAGAACAAACCAGTATTTGAGAAACCTGCCTTAAAAAGGTATCAGGTCAGTTATTTTCATAAATTAGATATAAATGCGTAGTTTGATTGTATGCGTTATTCTCCGTGGTTTCAGTTAGTTTTCCGTCGTTCATAATTGTATTCTTATCGCACTCCACTGTAATTTGTTGTTCTTAAAGTTTGATTAATATTTGTGTGTTTCTCTATTAAGAAAGATTAATAAATAATATTGATTTATTAATTAAGTAGTCGTTAATCATGAATCCAACATACCCAAATTTAGATAATATGCAAAGGGGAGTTAATAATCATAGGGGTAGTGAGAGACTACGACACTGGCGCCCAAACGAAATACCGGAATTAAGAGCAGGTGCAGGATTTAGAGTTTTGCCAGAATTATTTTTTTCGGGTAAAGAAAATGTGTCTGAGTTTATTTCCAATATAGACGACAATATAGCCTACTATGAAATACCGGCGAAGCTATCATGTACGTATTTAAAAGGTCATTTAATTGGGAGAGCGTTAGACTGGTTTGACGTGATTGGGTTCAAGTGTGTAAATGAAGAAGCGACTGCATTTGCAACGCTTAAAAAGAAATTGTCAGATAGTTTTCCGGTAATACGGAATAAATCAGAGCTAGAGGCTCAGTTTTTTTCATCAAAACAACGGAGGTCAAGCCCCGTCAGACTTTTCAGAATTTAGTTATGGTAACTGATGGATCAGATTTAGTTTGTGGGAACATAGAAAGGTTGTTTGAGGAGGCTAGAATTCATACAAAGCGCCAGCAAGAGAAGTGGGCGAAATATTATAATAAAAACAGGCGTGAAAATAATGTTAAAGTTGATGATCTAGTATTAGTTCAAACTCACCCGTTAAGTTCGACAAGTAAGAAAATAGTAGGTAAATTTATGCCAAAGTTTGAGGGCCCATATAAAGTTTTTAATGTAAAAAATAATAATAATTTAGTAATATTAAAATTTGGTAAAAGAATAACGGTTAATGTGGACCAGGTGAGAATTTACCATCAAAGAGAAGACAGTGTTGTCGAGTCGAAAAGTGACAATAGTAGTAATCATGGTGCAGTGGCATCAGTCAGGTCGGATGATGGGCAGTCGAGATTGGTACAATCGGAGAGTGATGGGGGTTGTCGTAGAGGATCGAAATCAGGAAATTTAAATGGTAGTAGAGATATAGTTGCGAATAGACGCGATGGAGTGGAGGTGACTGTACCAAATTAGTGTTTTACCAAATTTTAATATTACTAAATTATTATTATTTTTTACACTCAGAACTTTATATGGGCCCTCAAACGTTGGCATAAATTTACCTACTATTTTCTTACTTAGGTTTCTTAATTTCTGTTGTTTTCGAGACCTTATCGCTATGACAGGGTCAAACAGGGTATCATCGACTACCATGTTCAGAAGATGTTGAACGATGGAACAATAGTTCCAACAACATCGCCCTACGCATCTCCAGTTGTTTTATGTCGGAAGAAAAACGGGTTGCCGTTAGATGACCCAGAAGATTATAGGTTTGCAATAGATTATAGGAAATTAAATGCGATCACGAGATATCCGCGATATCCGCTACCAATAATTGATGATTTGATCACTAATATTCCACACACCGAAATTATGTCATCGCTTGATTTACGCAGCGGATACTTTCAGATGGCAGTAGACCCCAAAGATGTTCATAAGACGGCGTTTGTTACAAAAAATGGTACTTTTGCATTTACTCGCATGCCATTTGGCCTTTCGGGGCCAGCTCCAAATTTTCAAAGGGCAATAGAGATGATTCTCAAGCCAGTCCTCGGGCGTTTTGCCCACTGTTATATGGATGACGTGATTATTTCGTCTCCATCTTTTGAACGCCATGTAGAACACTTACGAGAAGTGTTAATAATTAAGAAAGAAGAAGAAAGATTAATAGTTCTGAAAGAAAGAAAATAGTTCTGAAAGAGCAGTTCCAGGACCATCCCACAGATTCAAGTACAACAGACCTCATCAGGAAAGGAGCTGTCCATACAATCTTCGGAGCCGACGTCGAGTGGACAACAGCCAAGTTCCAGTTCTCACAAAGGAAAACAACGCCTCAGCAGGAGCATATCAACTTCAACGGACTCGATGGAAGAGGAGACCCAGAAGGTGGGAGCGCATAGAGGACAACCCTAGGACAAGTTCATCCAGCACAGAGGCCATGGTTGGAGACAAAGCCTATGCAGATTGGATCTAAAGACTAGCCAGGTTGTATAATTCTAATTTGTTTATTTTTCCTCTGACAGACAGTTCGGAGTATTTTCCATGTGGGCTAGTCTATTTTTTTTGTAAAATTAACCTACAAAAGTTACTGCGATTTGTGTATTTTCATATCGGTTGAAAAAGCTTTTGTATTTAATTTTTTTCCAAATTGTGGAAAAACATTTGTTGAATTGCAATTGTTTTGCTACACATTAAAGACGAGGCTTTATATGTGAGATTACTTGTATTGTTTGTTGTAATATATTCTATGTAAAAAATGTATATATTTTTGTGTGTAATTATTAAGATGTATAAGTAGTGTCTGGTTTCTGGGCGCGGCGTAATTAGGAATACTAACAAAAAACATTAACAGCACAGCGCGATTGATTGGGAATTTTTTGAAAATGAAACCAGATGAAGGTTATTTTGTTATGAAACTATATATATATAATATAATGTATGCCATATTTTATGTCAATAAGGAAGTTGTATAAAAGTTCTGTGCATTTAATGTCATGTTTTAGAAAAATTGACAAGGTTTCCTTTCAGGGCAGCAGTCCCTGAACATAGTGATGCGATGAAAACTTTGATGTCGTGAGAAGATATTAATGTAAAATTTTATATTTATTAGCTCTTAAGTAAAGTGCATGATCAGGGTTTTTTCCTGGAAACGTTTTCCCCTGATCTTCGCCCGAATGGGATGCACTGTAGGGATTGTATCTTTGTAAAAGTTCAATAAATTAGAGTGGAGTACCCCTTTGAGTAGTTATTTCTGTGTGCTAGTTTAATTAAAGTTTCTAACTTAGAGAGTTAAAATTTTCTGCAAGTTCAATATTTTCAGGCATTCTAAAGTTCGTGAGTTAACTTTCTACAAGTTCAGTATTTTTAGGCATTCTAGAGTAGTTAAAATTTTGTGCAGGTTCAGTGTTTTTCAGATGTTAGGTAAATTAAGCGAGTTCTTGCTGGTCGTTTAGACCTTCAATAAGTCACGCTTTTTTTCTCGGAGGGGGGTTGTGACGGGTGCTTACGCGTTTCACTAACCTTCTCTCAAATCCTTTAAGATTGTATTTATTTTAACCAATCCCCACCGAGAGCCAAAGGTGTGACTTATGCAAACAAGATAGTTTCGGGTTTAGCGAGTTCGAAAAAGATATAAAAGGGAGAAATGAAATGAAGAGATAGAGGATAACTACGAGGTTGATTAAGAAGGTGATTCTGAGAGATTAGTTTAACTAGTGGAAGTATATTCGCCTAAGGAAGGCTATTGAAAAAGGTTCATTAATTCGGTTCGGGACGGAACTGAAGATATCAAGGATTGAAGCCGCTCCTTAGAACAAACCAGTATTTGAGAAACCTGCCTTAAAAAGGTATCAGGTCAGTTATTTTCATAAATTAGATATAAATGCGTAGTTTGATTGTATGCGTTATTCTCCGTGGTTTCAGTTAGTTTTCCGTCGTTCATAATTGTATTCTTATCGCACTCCACTGTAATTTGTTGTTCTTAAAGTTTGATTAATAATTGTGTGTTTCTCTATTAAGAAAGATTAATAAATAATATTGATTTATTAATTAAGTAGTCGTTAATCATGAATCCAACATACCCAAATTTAGATAATATGCAAAGGGAAGTTAAAAATCATAGGGGTAGTGAGAGACTACGACACGTTTAGTTTGGATGACAATGCATGTTTTGACCATTTATATTCCGATATTGCAATTAATTAAAAAGATATTAATTAAAAACTTTAAACTAGTTTTGGGCGCCAACTTTGATATGTCTGCATTGTTGTAATAATGTTATTGTTACAACAATGACAAAAATTGACGTCGAAAATCGGTTTTCAGCCAAACTGGAATTTCATAACGTTGCGCTATTGATTGTTATCGTAAAAATAAAAAATAAAAAGTTTCTTGTATTTAAAATTAATACTCCAAACTATTAATACTGCCAAATCTCATTTATTTCACAAATTAACATGCCAACTAAAGTCCAAGACTCACCTAGTTATAAACAATTTTTTCATGGAATACTTTTAATTAAACAAAAACAGAACGAGCACTTCCTTGTTGCCACAACGTACAAAATGATATACTTTTGCAATATCGTTCAGTTCACTCTGACAAAAAATTAAACAATAATAAATAAATTCACGTGAAAAAAATAATAAATTTAAATAATTGTTTTGCTTTTAACATAATAAACTGAAATTTATAAAGTGGATCTCACATCCTCCCACCTTGAGATGTGGAAGTCCCACAGCTCAACAACTATATTAGAGATCCAGCCTTTTGGGAATTTTAACAGTCCGTCCTAGTCTTGTCTTGTTTTGAACAACTGCGTATTTGATGGAATTGTCGTCAGAACACTTAGGAATAGCATTTTTCATAGAGGTTATTTTCGTAGATAATGCATTTTTGTCAGGTGGAAAAGACGAATCATTAGAAGATATCTCTAAAGGGAAGACGCGTTGAATTGGACGCAGAATTTTTCCGCGAGATGTTCTAAGTTTAATGAGTCGACACACACCGTCTTTCCCTGGCAGAATTTCTGTCACTTTCCCCAGTGACCAGTCGATTCGATTGGCGTTGTCACTTTTTATGAGAACAATGTCCCCGGGAGTTATCATCGAAGCTCTAGTCTTTTCCGGCCTCCTTATCAAAGATCCAAGATATTCGGACCTGAACCTCTTTCGAATATCCTTCTGTAAAGCTAACCTGTATTTGACACGATGGTTGAGACTTTTATGATCTGCCGCATCACAGTCTGGAACACCAGAGTTTTTGATATCCTGAAGAAACATCGCAGGGGTAAGTGGAACAAATTCTGAGTCACATTCGTCGATGTAAGTCAAAAGGCGTGAGTTGATTACAGATTCACAATCACAAATAACTGTTGTCAACTCCTCAAATGCCAAACTTGCTCTTCCAAGTATTCTTCTCAAAAGACTTTTATGAATATCAATTAGTCTCTCCCACCATCCACCCCACCATGGTGACGAAGGGGTATTAAATTTCCACTTAATTGGACGAAGAGCATTGTCGCTACAAATGCGGCTCCAATCTAAACTTCTAAGCAAATTGGAAGCTCCGACAAAATTAGTGCCATTATCACAGTACATGGTTTCACATCGGCCTCTCCGAGCTATAAATCGCCGTAGAGGTAGCAAAAAGCTTTCGGTCGATAGCGATGAAACAAGCTCTAAGTGGACAGCTCTATATACGGCGCATGTAAAAATGCATACCCAAGCCTTCTTTCCATCTTTTAAAAATAAAAGTCCCGCCAGGTCAATTCCACAAATCTCGAACACGTTTGCCTGTCGTATTCGATCTTCAGGCAAAGGAGCAGATACAACATCACAACATTTAGAAGAAAATCTTTTGCAAACGACACATTTTGAGATAACAGAACGCGCTGTTTTTCTTCCTCTCAAAATCCAAAAATGTTCTCTCAAAATATTAAGCAAAATTTGAGTTCCAGCATGATTATTTTTAATATGGTGAGAAAATATTAGTCTTTCGACAACTTTATGATTGGACGGGAGAACAGCTGGTTCCCTACAATCTTCTGTATCCTGACGGAAAATTATTTTCGTCTTGAGCCGTATTATTCCATCGGCATCCTTATACGCACTCAAAGTTTTTAGTTTTGCATCATGCTCATTCACAAAAGATTCCGACTGGACCAATTTTATCACTTGTTTCTCTGCTGCCCTGTATTCTTCAGCATCCAAACTTCCATTTGTCCTTAGCTGAACATCGCATCTGCAGCTCTTTACAAATCTCAAAATCCATCCCACTAACTTCACAATGCTTTCATATTTTGAAAAGCGCTGATAAAACCAGCCTGCAGATGAATCTTGATTTACAGACACCAAAGCTAATATTGAGCTTTTCCTTTTCTCTTTTAGGTATCTCATCTTCATTAAACTCATATTCATTGCATGGTCCTTCATCTTCAAATAAAGTAAGCCATTTTGGCCCCTCCCACCATCTAGTTTTCACTAAAATACTTGCTTTGCATCCTCGGGAGGGTAAATCAGCTGGATTTTCAAAGCCAGAAATATGACGTCAAGAAAAAACTTGGCTAATATTCCGTATTTCTTGGACTCTGTTATTCACGAAAATAGACCAATTTTCATCTTTAATGATCCAGGTAAGAACGGTAGTGGAATCACTCCAATAAAAACATCTAATATCCGTCCATCCGAGAGCATCCAACACAGATTTCGTTAATCTTGCTCCCAGCAATGTAGCAAGAAGCTCTAATCTTGGAACTGTAGCAACTTTCAGAGGAGATATTCGTGATCTCGAGGCTAAAAATGCACCTTTCCACATTCTCTATCTTGTACAAGATACGTAACTGCGGTATATGCATCTCTACTTGCGTCACAAAAGGTATGAAGGGAGAAGTTCTTCATATTTTCTGGATTAACGTTGATCCAGCGAGGAATGGTAACATTTTCCAATACTTTTAGTTCCCTAAACCATTGTAAAAATTCTTGTCGAAGGGATCCAGTGATTTCTTCGTCCCATTCCAACGATAATTTCCAGGTTTTTTGTAGCATAATTTTAGGACAAAGCATTACAGGAGATACAAATCCAAATGGATCAAACACTTTGTGAGTAACCGATAATATTGTGCGTTTAGTAATGTTGTCGACATTTACTTCTTTCAACCAGCTGATATTTAGCGAAAAACAGTCTTCAATTTTATTCCATTGAAGGCCTAACAGATCTGTTTTGAAGGATCTTCCATCCTCTGTTAGTGAAGATTCCCAATCCCGCAGAATGAAGCCACCTTTTTTTAATAACTCATTAGAAACACTTATCACTCGCTGCAAATCTAATATCTAATTCACTGTGGACGCTGGTTACAAGATTGTCCACATAAAAACTCTTCAAAAGGCAACTAGTTAAAAAAGGATCAAAGTCAGTATTTTGTTCAAGATGATACTCCAATACAGCTCCTAGTAGAAAAGGACTGCTGCGAACGCCAAAAACTACTCTGGTATGCCGAAAAAACCTGTAGTCTTTGCAAGCCTTATTTGTCCACCATAGAAATCTCAAGAAGTATCTTTCTTCTCTACAGAGGCTAATTTGCAAAAAGGCTTTCTTTATGTCTGCGATTACACCAATCTTCATTTCTCGAAAACGCAGCAAAATATCAGGAATGAGCTCAATCAAGTTTGGACCACTATGTAAGGAGTCATTTAGTGACGGATGTCCTTTGAGTCGAGCAGATGCATCAGAAAACCGGACGAATAGGAGTTGTCTTACTAACTTTGATAACAGGTCTGTGAGGTAGATAATTAGCAGGCAAATCTTTCTCTTCAATTGGTACTTCTTCGATAATTCCTTCACCAGCGATTATCTTCATTGTACCTAACAGTTTGAAGAAAATTTTCAGTAGTCAAATCCTCTTGCTCTTTTTTAGACAGCTTTTCAATAGGATCCTTGATTCCGATAGAATCCAGTTTCCAGAAGTCCGAAATGTCAAACTCTTTAGCGAAAAGTGATGTCACTAACATGGCATTGCTTGTAGTAACTTTACTATCAGGAACTTTCACTAACAAAGTCCTCCCAAGCAAAGTTTCAATGGCTACTAATCCGCATGGTAAGACCCTACGCTGACCGATTAAAATCTTTCCAAAAAGATCAGCTCCTATAAGCACTTGTACAGGTTGTGTGGCTTTTCTCCCACATCACTTAATGTTATATCCCTTTCTTGAAGCTCTTTTAACCAAGGCCCGGAGTTCACAGGTGATACATCATTACAAATAGCTACCTGATCCAAAGCTTCAAAGTTGCATGCAAAATTGTTCTTAATATTTTTCAACCTAATTCTGTAACATGTATGTACAAATTCTTTAGATTTAATCTTACCAAACAGTGAATGTACCAGAGTTTCTTTCTTTACAGGAACGTATCCCATTTCTTCGGCAAGACTCTTTACAATATAAGACTTTTGCGAGCCGGTGTCCAGAACAATTCGCACGATTTTTCCTTTTTTATCTGATATGAGCTTGCACTTTAGAGTCTGTAAAAACACTTTAGGACCCACACTCAGGTTGGACATGTTGACCTCATTGAAAACTTCAGCTTCTTCCGTCTTCTTGAAATCATTTTTTCTTGACTCGTTTGTTTCGCACATCAAGGGAACATGTTTCTTCCCGCAAATTACACATCTCAAAAATGAACGACATTTTCGGACTGGGTGACCAGGAGCCAGACAGGCAAAACAACAATTTTTTCCCCTCAAAATCCTTCGTTTTTCATCTAAACTCCTTTTTTGTGCAGGAAAACAGTCTGCACTGGGATGAGTTTTCTCACAAAACCACATGACTTTTTGGTTTTATGAGTATGTGGATTGGTAAAAAGACCGTAGGCGGTGGGTGTTTTATTTTGTTTTACTCTTGGTTCAAATTTCTTATTTCTAAACCCAATATTGTCTTTATTTTTGTTTAAACCGAAACCTTGCATCGCCAAACAAATCCTTTCTTCTGATTCTACTTCAGATTTTAAGAATTTTAGTAAGCTACTAAGCCTTTCTTGTGGTTCGCCACTATGATGGAAATCAGGACCTCTTTGTCTTTGCCATGCTCTTAGTATATCTTCCGGTAAGCATGAATCAAACAAAGGATGAAGTAGAGCAGCGCTTTTATCCGTTGTTACGCCAAGTGTCTCTAATGCCCAAATCTGAGACTCCAAATGGTCATACAGCGTACATAAATTAACAGTCGAACTTTTCGAAGCGTTTTGTAAAAAAAATTTTAAAAGCTCGCGGACATAGAATTCTATAAGTAAATCAGTTCGACCAAAACGCGATTTTAAAGATTCAACAGCTTTGGCGTAGTTGGCGCCGGTGGATGGAAAACTTTCCACTACCTCCCGAGCGCGTGAGCCGCTAACGGTTGCTTGCACTAAATACTGAAATTTATTTTCTGGTGCTATATCAACATCATTATGAACATGTTCGAACTGGCTCCAAAAAGGTAACCAGTCCTTTAAATCTCCCGAAAAATGGCGTAATTCTAACTTAGGTAAGTGAAATTTCTTTTTTACACTACCTGACTCTGGAGTTTGATCATCTAGAGTATGTAAAACTGTCCAGGAGTTTAAACTCGCCAAATCCAACTCATGTTGTCTTTGTCGTTCTCTTTCTTCTTCTTGGCGCTTTCTTTCTTCTTCTTGGCTCTTTCTTCTTCTTCTTGGCTCTTTCTCTCTTCTTCTTGGCTCTTTCTCTCTTCTTCTTGGCTCTTTCTCTCTTCTTCTTGGCGCTTTCTCTCTTCTTCTTGGCGCTTTCTCTCTTCTTTTTTCTGCCTTTCAGAAACAGTTGTGGCTAGTACGGTTGAAACAAAGTCCGGATCATTTTTATATTCTTTACTGTTTAAAATTACATCTTTCAGTGTAGATATGGTAACCTTCAACGGTAAGTCCTCATTGATCTCTTGACACAAATAAATTAGGTCTTCTTTCTTGAAGCCTTTAACAGATGTAAACATATTGACACTTAATAGTCCTGTCACCGGAAGCCAGATATCGTAAAAATAAAAAATAAAAAGTTTCGTGTATTGAAAATTAATACTCCAAACTATTAATACTGCCAAATCTCATTTATTTCACAAATTAACATGCCAACTAGAGTCCAAGACTCACCTAGTTATAAACAATTTTTTCATGGAATACTGTTAATTAAACAAAACAGAACGAGCACTTCCTTGTTGCCACAGCGTACAAAATAATATACTTTTTCAATATCGTTCAGTTCACGGTGACAAAAAATTAAACAATGATAAATAAATTCACGTGAACAAAATAATAAATTTAAATAATTGTTTTGCTTTTAACATAATAAACTGAAATTTATAAAGTGGATCTCACAATTGTATTAATTAACTTTGTCTAAAAAATAATTACATTTCTACAACGTAAAAATAATCTAATTTCTAAAACTTATGAAATTTTTTTACAAATTTCAATCTATTTTCTTGGATTTAAATTCAAAACAAAAATATTGAGCAATTTTTCAAGTAGATTGGTACATTGTATACCTTTCTCAATGCTGCCAAGTTAAACTGAGATGGAGCATTGTAGAAATTCTTTAAAAAATTTATCTAAATTTAACCTATGAAACTCAGACAAAAAATAATTACAGAATAGGAAAAAACATTTATTTCGTCCCGATACGGTATAATGTTTTTTACAAAATATTAATATTTGTATTTCTTACGATTTTTTAGCGCGTTTTTCACGTAGTGGAACAAAAGCGCTATTAGGACGCAAATTTCGTCTTCGTCTTCGTTCCATATTTTGTCTCTCGTACCTTTTACTCAGCCAATAAGCAACCAATTGACCTCGGATTTTCGGCATTTGGTCGCATTTGTGCCCTAGATGAGCCGAATCATATTTAAATTTAATCATTTTTAAATTTGTTTTTTTTAGTACAGTACACTACTTTTTGTTAGTAAAAAGTTCATTAGTTGCATTATTGTAAAATACAACATGTGAAAAATGCGCTAAAATTACTTGGCCATGCCAATGATTGATATCTTGTTTTTAAATATGACAAAATCGATGTGTTTTTATGAAAATAATGTCTAAATCGTTGCGCTTGAATTTTTTTTTTTGTTTAAATGAATCGACATTCTGTACTAAAACAGCTCATGCTTTGTTTTTTTAGAATCAATAATTTATAAAATAAAATGCCGAAAACTTTTTTTTACGATGTTTAATCTTATAAAACTTTTTTTTTTCGTATGTAGAACACATTACTCAAGATCTGTACGAAGATTGAAAAAATTGCTTAAAAATTACGGATTTAAGAAAAAAATTGTGTTTTTCGTCTAGTACCCTTTTTGCGAGAATTTATTTAGCTAGACTGTTCGAAAATAACCGGCAAACACCTAGCAACAATGATGCGTTGAATGAAATGAACAGACTGAGAAACCTGTCCAGTGATAACTAAAAAGTTAAAAATAAATTAAAAGTAAAAAAACCTTTTTAAAAACAAGCTTTTATTTAAACGCGCTAAAAAGAATAAAATAAATTTTTCTTTAAAACTTTTCTTACTATCAACTTATAACGTTATTACACAATTTATATGATATAAAAGCTTGTCGCGAGATTTACCTCTGCAGATAAACAAGTAAATTACAAAACTTGATCTGATTGATTTTAATTTTTAAAAATTTCAAACTAAGTTAATAAGAGTACTTTAATCTCGCGACGAGCTTTTATATCATATAAATTGTGTAATGACGTTATAAGTTGATTGATAGTAAAAAACGTTTTAAAGAAAAATTTATTTTATTCTTTTTAGCGCGTTTAAATAAAAGCTTGTTTTTAAAAAGTTTTTTTACTTTTAATTTATTTCTAACACGTTTAAATTTTCAACTACGAAATAAAACAACAATTGTACACATATGTATAAAAGTGCTTTAAAATATTTTTAAAAGTACATATATACAGTATAAATACTATACAGAAGTTAAAAGTCATGTTTTAAAAGAATACATTTATATATTAATTCTCGAACAAGACACTTTCACGTCCCACAAAATCTATTCATTCCTCATTAGAAATGAAATTGTTTCTCACCCGGTTCTCTCAGACACTGTCCCCAACACCATTGGTTCTTCAAGGCAGGGTCCAGTCCAGCCTATATCCTATTTGGTGCCACATACTATGAGTCACACAGATGAGCCATAAATCGTTTTGTCAGTTCGACGCAAAAAACAAGATCCTACGCATAGCTTTCTCACAATAGCGGACCATCCTTTCTGAACACATGTGTAGCAAGGCCACATGTTAAACGAAAGATTTGGCCGGCTTACAACAGGTGCGGCCAGAACTGTCTGTCCACTTGGAGAAGGAAAGCAATAAAAGTGTCTTTTCGCCTGAGGAGCCGGGAAACAAAGGGGCTATGTTACAGGGGAGGTACGCAGAGAGAATACAACATAAAACATGCAAGTTCCAACCTGTTTATTCAGGACTCTAGATAGTAAGTATTCGAATTGTCATTAGTTTTATAAGATAACTTCCAATCATTGAGTGCTGTAGTCTAGCTAGCCACAGAGATTTTACATCGAAATATTGAGTGTACCAAAACGTATTGTTTAGTTTGAAATATCAAGAATTTTTCTAGGGGCTGAGCATATACTTCGAATTAGTGAGATGTTCGTATTATCGAAAGATCGAATTAGTGAGAGTTGGCTGTATATAGTTTCTCAGAGTTTAGATATAAATTAAAAGTTGCAACCTCATGCATAAATTCAATGTGAAAAATTAAAAAAATCAATACAAAAGTAGATAGCTAAAAACATGATATTTTTAACGAGAAATATACTAACAATTTTAATTAAATAATTAGACTTATTAATTAATTAGAAGAATAAAATAAATGCTTACAGTCTTTACATACCGGCGTTTCTCCTTTCCAAGTTCCAAAATCACACAACACATTTCCAAACTTCACTTTATAAAAATATGTTTTGCAAAGGTATACAACTCCTCCTCCATGAGTTTGATTAACGCTGCCTATATTAGCATTAGCAGTAGGTGGTGGAGGCCGTCTACATTGGGCTTGAAATAAAATAAGGATTTAAATACAAATTAATAAAATATGTTACAGTTAATAATTTTAAATCATGTATCTCTTTACCAATATTTTTATTCATAATAATCCCTCATACATGTCATAATACATCATTTAATCATACATATTCATAAAATTCATTATCCAAAAAGAATTAAAAAATAAATTCCCTAGGAACAAATATTTTTAATAACTCTAAAATCATGTTTAATTACGAGATATTACTTTAAAGGACATCGAAACATTGCAATTTTTATAGACTCACAGGCAGCTATTTTGGCAGTTTCATCAGTTCTGCCTTCAAGTAACGGGCTTGTTCTCGATTGCCAGCGCATAATAAATTCTCTAATAAATAATAGTCACTGTGTAATCTTATAGTGGGTACCAAGTCTTGGCTATCATAGCGGTAAGAGGATCATTACTTCCAGATTCAAGACCCGTCTTCGTGAAATTAAGAACTCTGCGAATGGAAAGAGTTGGGATTTCTTAATGGAGAGTCCCATTCCTTTCGAACTGCCAAGATTTGTGGGTGTCTCAAACTTCAGAGTCCAGACTGGACATGAATACATCAGAAAGCTACTTTTCAGATTTGGTTTAGCAGATTCTCCAACGTGCCCACTTTGTACTAATGGAGATATGTGTGGAGACCACTTGGACTCTTGTCCTGGACTTACCGACGTAGTAGCTGTTAATGCTGCTAACAAATTATTTTTTTACATGCGAGTTTCAGAACTGTATTGGGCTGCTCGACATAGACTGATGACGGCGTTGTGCCTAGGTCTGGCGTAGGATAAATTAAAAAAAACTTTAAAGGACAAAAAAAAATACCTTATACAAATTATACCTTATTTAAGTATTTATGAGACCTAGGAGTGTAGGGGGCCCTTTCTCTCTCTTATGTGGATACCCTTTTTTTATTAAATAGGGATGCACCCTTGGGATCCCTAGAGATCCTTTCCTATTTTAGTTGCTCGCCTACGCATTCTTTTTTTTATCAATCTTTTTTTCTTTTACCTCTTTTAACTTATATAAAGATCTAAGACATACATTTGTAATAATTATTTGCATAATAACACATATTTATTATTTTTGTTTAAAAAAATACTTAAATTATACTGCATGCATTCGAAAATGCATAAATTCCTGTCATTCATCATATATAAGAAATTTTCTTTCCTATACAATTCTTTCTAATAAGTTATATTGGTTAGTTTAGCAAAAAATTAGCTCTTATTTTTAATATGTTTAATTATGTTATTTCTAATAATAAATAAGTTCTCCAGTATATTGAGTATATACTGCTAAAGTTTCAAACGTTTCATCGAAATTTTATGTTAAATGTTTGAGAAATTTCTTGGAATCTATTTTTATTTTTAGGTAACATCACTGAAACGTGTATACACTAAAGGATTAATTTCTATCAGGAAACACTGAAGCAACTTTAAGAAATAGAATGTAAAATTCAATCAATGGAACAACCATGATCAGAATGTGTATACCTTTAATCATTATCCTTATTTTGACCATTATTATAGAAGCCTTCACTGCTCTTATACTTATCTAATTTCATCAAAATCACTAGCTTGAAGGTGAATCACATATTGTGTGGTATATTTTCATTATAGTTAGTATATATTAACTTAAAATACTCTAAATCATCTTCATGAAGATAAACTAATAAAGCTTTTGGCACTTAAATTCGACAGTAATTATTTAATCATTAATTTATAAATCAGCTATAAAGTGAGCATTACAATGAAGTTAATTCCATAATTTTTTTTAATTAAATTAATGTTAAGTCATTACTAGTTTGTAAAACTTAGTGATGTGTATTTGTATGCCTCTTACAAATATTACAACCAAGAACATGACGGAAAAAAATTACTATTCAGAGCTAAAAATTGCTTGTTTAATCACAACTTGTGGCAACGAAATTCGACCTAGTAGAATTAAAGCAAATATTCCAACTATTTCATTCACAATTAAGGAACATTGACGCCAGAGGTAGAAAACTATTTACTAGTCCAAATGATTCGCGATCGTTATCAGTGGGGGGCAGGCTCGGAGATCTTAATGTTTGAAATGTGACCATATAACAATACTAAAATAGTATTTATTTCTCGAAACATAGGCTTGCACAACCGTTTAACACTTATGGATTAATTTCGACATTAGCATTAATTGAACTAGAAGTGCAACAGTTTCAGCCACATATTCGTAAATTATGCATGTTTGAAGAGAAAACCTAATAATACAGGCAAGTGGTTCTTAAAGTAGTCTCTACGGACCCCTGGGGTCCCCGATATTATTCAAGGGGTCCGTGGAAAATTTATTTGGGAGTCCCTGAACAATGCCAGAGGGTTGGTGCAAGGTTTAAAAAATTATTCCTTTTAATTGATTTTTATTGGAAATGTAAATAAATAACAATTCACATGCATATTCTTGACTAGTTGTTGAACCCTTTTGTGCGTGCACTAACTCAGATCCCAAAAACAGACGAATCCATCCTAATACAGGAGCATCTTATTAAAATATCTACAAATGAGGGACTTAAACCAATGTTTGAAGAAAGATACCACAATTTCTGGTTACAAAAACAGATCCCAATTTTCTATCCTGCATTCGGTAGAACGTGGATTCATGCCTTCCAATTCGGTAGAACGTGGATTCAATGCCGTCCAATTCAGTAGAACGTGGATTCAATACCGTAAGAAATCCCATCACACACACACAAAATACGACTAAAAGCTAGTACCTGGGGAGATTTGAGGTTGCTACTCACAAACAATGAGACGAACATAAATACTCAAAACGTCTCATCAAGTTCATTGAAGTCATTATTTTTTAAATTTTATTTTAAACAAAAATTATAACTTCAATAAATAATTCTTCAACAAAATGTTTTTGTTTTAATTTGTATAACTTCAAAAAGGGGTTCGTGGGCAGGTTTTGACTATAAAAAAGGTATCCATGGGTTAAAAAAGTTTGGGAATCACTGAAGTAGACGAAGAAAAGTTATGAAAGCAGCATTTCCAAAGCAATCTTACGTCAATTTAAACAAAGTAGAAGCAACCTATTAGCGCGATGTGTGTGTGTAGAAAGTCAAAGCCATTTTTCCATAGCATCCAAAAAGTTACAATAACTTTGTGAGTGATATTTTACTTCAAATTCACTCCATTTCAGTAAAATAGTGTACTGTGAAAGGCTAAGTACTTATTTAAGGTTTCATATGACCATATTGGTTCGAAATTATTAAGAAGAAAGTTGAAATAAACGATTCATCTTTTTACATTAGCATGGTTCGTAAAGCGACTATATGATGATATGGGAATGTATTGCAGCAAATGGAGTTGGAAATTTGCATATTTGTACAGACCAATGAGTGATGTTCATTATAGATATATTCTTGAAGTAATTCATAGTTCGCGAGAAATTAGTTTTTTTAAAATAAAATATTCGTGAAACAGTCTGATACAGTGAAACTAACAAATGTAAACATATACCTTCTTTAGAGTGACCAGCAGCAGGCCTGGATAGTCATGTCGCAGACAATATTTGAAGATTTTTGAAGAATAATATCCAGAATAATTAATAAAAACATACAATATTTGTAAAATTAGATGAGGTGAAAGAGGGAGACGATCCCCTAGTGCAAATATTATTTTCTTCATTACCTAAACGTCTTCCTGCAGTAATCCATCAAAAAAAAATTGAAGTAACTTCATAATCAAACCGAACAAAAATGTTTGCCATCAGATGCAAAAAAAAAAAAAAAAAAAAATACACCTACTTTTTTTTTATTGCAACTATACGATGCAAACTAAAACAAAAGTGCTAGGTTACACTTTTTAACACGAAAAACTGTAAATAAAAAATATATTTATGCACCGAATTGTATTTAAATTTCCAAAAATTCACTCTTTAAATCTTATTCCTTAATAAACTTAATCATTTTATTTAAATTAGTGTATTAGAATAAATCACTGAATATGTAATATTTGCTCATTGAGCGGTTCAGATCAGTTTTGGTTTCTGATTGCCCTAAAATGTTTAAAATTTAAATTATTCTTTGAGAGATTCTTCAGATTACTCCTTAAACCCATCGCGAGAGATTTTGGAGCCATGGCATGGTGCATTGTCATAATGAAAATATCCCACTGTTCTTTGGGTACATTAAGTTCATGAACAGCGGCAAATTATCTCTCCAAGAATATGAACATAACCATTTCCTGTCCATTGGTTCCATTTGACTAGTCTAAATGAGTATATTGCCTCATTTGCATTCATATATTTTTTTTACTCTCGAATCTTAATAATGATAATAATATATATTAGTATATGCGTGTTCACAAACATATATGTTGCTCAAATAGCTCTTAATTTTTTGAAAAACAGCATATTAACACAGAAAAGAGAATATGATACGCGCATATATGTGACATTTAATTGTAGAAAGAACGAATTTACAAGAAATTTTAAAAAATGGAATCCTACAGAAAATTTAAAACTAAAAGTGTTTTTGCTTTTAAAATACCTGGATGGCACTCAGGGATTGATGACCATTCACCACCACTACAAAATATTTTTTCTTCTTTATTTGACTTTCCCGCCACTTCATATTTATCGTCACAGCGAAGAATCAAGTCATCTTTTTCTTCGACTTTACTACCAATTAGTATCTAAAGGAAAATGAAAACTCATGAAATCGGAATAAATTATACTACTTAGTATATGTTTAACGCGAGGGAAAATCAATCTTATTTGATGTTATCTTAACAAAATGTTAAAAAAAATTATTTTTGAGTACAATTATATTTTAGAAATAAACGGAAAAAAATATAAAGCATCTTTTTTCTACACAGTTACGCTATTTTATTATTTATCAGTATGCATTTTTAGAAATCAATAAATTTAACTACATGTTTTCAAATAACTTCAAGTGGCCGCAGTAATCTAGTGGTCCAGGTATCGGAATCGTCGCAGACGTCGAACCTTGTGCCACTTAAGACGACGAGGTACCAAAAAAAATCATCAAACTATCGAAAAACTTTTATTGGCTTATTTGATACCTCAAATCTTTATAAAAATGCCTGCAAAATTTCAAAGCTTTACCTGCCTTCTTATCAGGTTACGGAGCAATATTTGAAGAAAACTTCAAACTGAACAAAACTGCCAAAGTCCACATTTCAGATCATCTGCTAGAAAAGTGACTAATAAAAAATAAACTTAAAATTTTTGTATCGCACGCAAATGAGACTAACATATGTACAATATTATATGCAGTAACAAATCCTTTTATGAAAGAATTGTGCAGTTCATGTAAAAATTCTAATTAGTGTATTGTTTATTGAAGAGCAAATGGATTTGGTCAAGATTTAAAAGTTGTGTGTGCTTTTTATGATATTATGAATGAAATTAAAACTTCAAAACGGATTCTCCCAAAACACGAATACTAAATCTTATTTTGATAACTCAGATAATTAAAATTCTAATTCACAAGAATAGCGAAATTCTCCCATTTTTACATATTTGTTTTCGGTGATATATATATATTCCATGTGTGTGAAATTCTACACAATTATTATTAAAATACTTTAAGATAGTTATTTAAACAAATGCACACAAATGCAGTTCTTCGATTTTTATATATTTTGCCTATAAATTGTTATTTGATTTTGCTTTCATTCATATACAATATTTAACATGCGAAAGGCTTTTAAAATCATGGAAATTAAAAATAAAGGCATAAACATCTTTTGTACATGTTGTGCATTATTTGAGTTCTCAAATTAAGCAGGAAGTTAGCTTTGAACTGTGTGTATTTATTTTTTTTATTATTATTAAGATAAAGTTTTATAAAATATTGATCTTTCGTTAGTTTTCTTCTGTATATTCATTACGCCAGTATACTGTTTAATTGTTCTACATTTGTGCAATTTTTTATGGTAAACAGTTTTAAATAAGCTAATTAACATTTCAAAAAGTTTCAGACTATTTGATGAATATTATATCATGCTATATTCATGGAATGAAAACTTAAAACTCATATTTCTCCCTGTTGAATTTTTGTACATATACTATTATTCAAAACCCTAAGGCTTTTTTGATAATTGAAATATGGGTTTGAAATTTGTTATATGTATGTTACGGCCAAAGCCCGAAGTCGGCTAGTTCCCGAATTGGCTGGCCAAATCGCGAAACAGCCAATATCGCCTCACAATGACCGGCCAAAGTCCGATCTTTCCTTGATTTCAGGGTTTGGCCAGCTAGTTCGCGAAATGGCATGGGGCGATCGGCCAAAGTCAGAAGAAAATGGTCATGAGCAAATTTTGGGTGTTTGTATACCGTAATGTAATAAAAATCACATTATAGCTGCCACAAAGGAGTTTTAGGCACCTAGGATTGTCCTTCGGAACAAAGGCCAAGGAGGTACGGTGGCCCTACGTAGGATGTAGTCTGAAGTTAGAAGTTTTAGTGAGTAAGAATCTCACAGTACCAGAGACCTCCTGGTCTCTTATGAAAATTTCCTCTCCCTTGGAGAAAACAAACAAACAAAAAGCTAATCACATTATCTACTGAATTAGTTTATTACAGAAAGTTATCAGTATCATCACTTGTTACAACAAGATGAACTTTTATGACAATTCGAATTGCACAGCAGTTTTTACATCTGCAGCGATTTGTTGAGCCCTTGGTAGTGCAACTGCATCGAGTCTAGCCTTAGCCGCCGGTCAGTGATTGTGAAGAGGCAACGGTTCTTAATGATTTTTCCTCAGTGCCTACGGATGCCAAAGTAAGTAGTTTCTCTTGCAAAATAGAAAACTCACTTCTACAGTACAGTTGTTTGAGAACACCATGTTCTGTTTCTAGCTAGTAGAAAGCGCCCCTATCGAACAGTCTTGCTTCAGCACATCGAACATTGGCCAGGGAGTTCCAGACACTTCGGGAAGTGGCCGGCTTAAGTCTCATATACGCTATTCATTTCTAGTACATCGGACATTGGCCACACGCCCCGGCCAATGTGCGATTTGGCCGGCCAATTCGGGAACTGGCTGAACTTCGGGCTTTCGCCGTAACATATACACATATTCTGAAATGTATGTTTTGTAAAACTATGCATGGAATCAGCTCTAACATGTTTAGTAGTTTTTCTAAAAAATATCAAAATCAAAATTAATGTTTTTTTTAGAGAATTTTTAGAAGTTTATCTATAAAAAAATTAATAAAAATTTGAAAAGCCACCGCAAAAAAATCGCATGCATAGTTTTATGTTATATATTATACGGTACTTAGAAAAAATTTTTTGAAAGAAAAGAAACACATTTAATAAACCATAAAAATTTCAAAAATGTTTAACAAATTTCAAAAAAAAATTTTAATTTTACAGACATTTTGCAACAAATTTAAAAAGTTTTGTATGAAACTATTATTAAATATTAACCTTTACAAAATACAATTAAAACCAAACATCAAATATTAAAAATAAAAAAAAATGTGAAGATGGTGCCATGTTGGTGTGGAAGTTAGGAGAGGAGTTCCACCTCAGTCCTTGTCCTTTAATCACAGTCCAAATTACGAGGTCCGTCATCAAAAGTCCTCGCGTAGCTGAATAGGAGATGTTAATATCCATTCACTCACTCAGCACAATTTCTTTAGTTGAATCGGGTAAAAAATCACGAAGATTTTAATACTTCCAATCACAAAATGGTTAACTTTTAATATTGAGCTACTTAGTGGTTTTCCAAAGCCTTTCTAGTCGGCGAAGCTTAAGTTCTGTAACCACCACATAATTTTTATAATGAAAGAATATAATAGAATTAAAGAGAATTTTTAAAGCAAAACAGCTTAAATTTCAATCGAAGAACATTAATTTAAATTTTACTTAATGTGATTTACTTAATGTAAATTAACATTAATGTGACTTACACAATTTTTTTTTCAGAAAAAAGAATTTTTATGTAATTTTTAAAATATTACAAGAACAAAATTTAAAACAAGATTATAATTTTAGAAACATATATTTGCTATTTTTACCGCATCTTTATAGTTTTGTGTATTCTGCAGTGAATTTATTTGTAAGAAAAGAATAACAGAAGTAACAAACCTCTCGATAATGGTTGCGATAACCCGTATGCTTAAACATTTTGCCATGATTCACGTTAGGAACAGAGCATGGGTCTGAAACAAAGAAGTAATCACTTTTATAAAAAGAAGCAATAAAAGAGTAGGACTTTCAAATAATAGTGACCTTATTGCTAATTTTTTCTAATCAGAACCAAAACAAACAAAAAAAACTTAATTTTGCTTCATTATGGATATTAGAATTTCATATCATAATTTGAAGCACCGTGTCCCTATTTTTTTTCCTTTGAAATTTTTTTTAAATAATTGCGAGATTTCCTTATTATTCGTAAACAAAAATATTTATTCCAGCATCTCTCCATTACAACTGCTATATTAAATCTAATTCAGCTTAAAGTAAATGACATTCATTTAAAACATATTTTTTTCAAGATAACAGAAATCACTGACTTCCAGAGTAAAATAATTTCGTTGGATTGATTTTACTCAAAAAAAGTTTTTAAAAAATTTATATATATATATAATTTTTTTTGAAAAAAATTGAAGTATAGAATGATTAGAAGTATAGAACGCAACTTTTACTCCATTGCCATAGCAATGGCTTTGGAACAACTTTTTGCCAGTGAGCTGAGAAAGTTGCTTGAAATTCCAGCCAAAGGGGTTCTTTGGCACCCTACGTCATAAACAAGATGGCGGTAACGGTGGAAGCTTCGCATCAAATATATATTTTAATGGTGTACAGTATTTTAACGGCGTATAATATTTTAAACAGAATGATGCTCCATTTCTGTTTATCCCCATAAACAAAAGCGCGAGCGAAATAAAAAGAAATAATATTGGATGGTCGTTTTCGAAGCAGAAAAATCAGCGAGTAATGTTTTAATGTGGAGAAAGAGCGTGGCTGACGTCAGAGGATGCTTACGGCAACCCTTCCCCCCTCAGATTCGGCGAAAAGTTGGACCAAAATATTGCACGGAAAATTTACGTCTGATACCGCCTTAACACTATAACCAAGTGGATTTCCGCAAAACCAATTTTAGGTGGATCTCTACTGCATAAAATAAACAGGGAAGCCAAATTTCAAATCTAAATCTAATAGAGCAAGAACAAAATTTCTACTATCAATACCCCCCCCCCTTCCGTAATTCCGTTCAGATTCGCTCTCCCCAAAACCTTCTTAGCGGATTTCAATTCAACAAAAGAAAAATGTAAACCAAATTCCATTATTATAGTCCTTGTAGTTATAAAAAAGAATTTTTTTTGTCAACACGCTCCAGTAATCCCCTGCTCCCCCAGGAGATGATTCCCGTCAAATGATTTCTTAGTGGATCCCTATTCAACAAAAGAAACATGCTTAGCAAGTTTCAAGTACACAGGTCTAACAATTCTAAAACAGGATTTTTTCCCTATAGCTCCCCTTGACCCCTCGCAACCCCCCTTAGGTGTCAATTTTTGTTTTGCTTTTTGTTTGAGGAACTCTATTCCATGAAAATAACATACCTACCAAATTTCAAGCAGGTAGATCAAATAGTTTAAAAACGGAAATATTTATCTATTACGCTCCTTAATCCCCCGAAATGAAACTTGGGGGTTAATTTTCATGAAAACCCATTTTTATTTCTGTACTCAACGAAAGGAATCTGCTTACCAAATTTCAAGACTGTACGTCTCATAGTTTAAAAATCAGAATAATTAACTATACCACCCCTTGAGCCCCCGCAACGCCCCTTGGGGGTCTATTTTCACAAAACTCCTTTTGTAGCGGATCTTTACTCCATAAAAGGAATCTGCTTATCATTTTTAAAGACTGTACTTCCAGGAGTTTAAAAAATGGAAGTAATTATGTATAACGCCCCTTAAGCCCCACAACGCCACTTGGGGGTCGACTTTCACGAAACCCATTTTGTAGCGTATCTCTACCCTATGAGAGGAAACTGCTTACCAAATTTCAAGACTGTGCGTCTAATAGTTTAAAAATCGGAATAATTATTTATATCTCCCCTTAACCCTCTCAGCGCCCCTTGGGAATCATTTTCCCCAAAACCCATTTTGTAGCGGATATTAACTCTATGAAAGAACTATGGCTGCCAATTTTCAAGCCGGTAGGTCAAGTAAGCTTGTACAACTGCTACTAGTGACATTTTATTCTAAACTGTTATCCTTTCATAGCGTGTTAAATTTTTTTTCTATGTTGAAATATTTTACTCATATATCATATTAAGTGATCTGCAAATGTTTGTATATTTTACATATTTTGGTTCTATTTAAGTGATTTATTATGTTTTATTTAACACTAAATAATATCCCAGTTATTGCGCAAGCATTGAAATTTGGTAATACTCAAAATGTAAAATTATTGTATTCCGTTATTTTTAACGATCATCCATTCAAAAGGATCTCTAGAGAACAATTGCGAAATTTTAGGGTTTCGCACCAGATTTTGATATTAAGGACTACACCAGGATTATTTTTAAAAAATTAAACCTATCCGATTTAATCTGTTTAGCTAATTTTTTACAACTAGAAACAAATGGAACTGCCGAAGAACTTTGTAATAATATTTTGCTTTCACTAGCTGATTTATCCGCTTTTTATAATAAATTAAATACAGGAGGTGTAGAAGAATGCCCCCCGCGGGTTACAGAAAATTCCTTTGCTTCTCCCCCACTTTCTACAGACAGGAAATTGGCTACGCCTTCATTCCATTTGATGAGTCACCCGTTCCCTCTATTTCGAAAAACGATTTATCGTGGCATTTTGTTAAAGACTTACTTCAAACTCTTGACCGGCTGGGTGGCGTGATTGGTTTGTCGCTGACCTGCTGCCCCCAAGGTTGCGGGTTTGACCCTAGCCCAAGTCGGTGGATTTTCCTGATTCAGAAAATCGACAGCGGCCATGTCGTATGATTATGCGGCATGTAAAAGATCCCTAGAGTGTCTGTTTAGCTTGGATGCTCTAGGTAAAATTAAATCCTAGTACTGGTTCGCATCGCCAAGAGCTCAGGTGCCTCCCTCTATGGAGAAAACTGGGCTTCAAAATTGCTTGCTGTAATTGGTATCGCCTATTTGGTGCAGCACTAAAAAAGTGATACCAGCTCCTGGGGAATGTAAAAAAAACTCTTGTTCTTCTTCCATTTGAACTCTTCCCATTGAAAAAAAAAACTCTTCGTTCTTTCAGTGCAGATGACTCATACACAATTGAATATTTTTTTTTTCCTGATGTGGAAGAAAATTTAACGTTTTGCCCAATAACCGAACAACACAAAATTATTTTTGTAAAACGGCTTTTGACAGGAACTGCAAAATTATTTATTCAATCTCAGTGCAGTATAAAATCTTACAGTTTTATAAAAACACTACTTATTCAGGAATTTAGAAAAAAATAAATAAATCAAGCTCAATTGCATAGAGAATTACAAAATAGAAAAATGCGGCCTAATGAAACGGTATTCCAATATTTGGTTGCTATTCGGGAATTAGCGAATCGAGGTCAAGGATTTCTCGACGAAACTTCAATTATGGAATATTGTATTAATGGAATCCCCGATTCTCCTTCAAATAAGCTAATATTATACGGATGTACACAATTCAGGAATTTTAAGAAAAATTAGGAATTTATGACAAGATTTTTCAAAATAAAAGCAAAAATCGCTCTTCTTATGATACGTTGCGTAATCCAAACTTTAGTAGCCACCGCCGTGATGTTAAAAGTACATTTCATAACCATCGATATGATAGATATCCAAAATTCAATGCATCAAAGCCTAATTCAAAATTGGAGAATAAAAATTTTAGAGATGGAATCACGTAACTTGTTTTAATTGTTCGGGATCCGGTCATATTTCTTAATTTTGCCCAGATAAATATCGTGGTCCAAAGTATATACTATGCGAAAATTTTGGTCATAAATCTGATGCTTGTCCTCAAAAAAATATCCCTTCTTCCAATAATGTTGATGAAATTACCCCATTAACTACTATGTGTAAAGAAGTTAAAATTTTATCTAAAAAAATATTATCTTTAATTGATACCGGAAGTCAAGTAACCTTAATGAATGAAAGTGTATGGAATCAAGCAGGCTCCCTTCTTTAATAAATAGTGGTAATATACTAACTGGTTTTGGCCTTTCAAAAACTCATGTAATTGGTTCATTCAACTCAACTGTTTCAATTGACAACCAAGACTTTCCTGTTAAAATTAATTTTGTCCACAACCACTCAATGAACTTTATTATTATTGGTTTTAATCTAATTAAACAAGCTAATTTGACTATCACACCTGATAGTGTTATTTTTTCTAAGCCACAAAACGAAAAGATATTAATATATTAAATGAAAAGATATAAACTGGTGTGCAAACATTAAGGACGAAGTCGAAAAATTAGCATATCAGCTGAACGAAGAGGCAGAGCGGACAGAAAGACCAATCAGGAGATTAAGTGTGATGTGTGATGAGATATGCAGGTAGACGTAATGGGGGAGTGTCTGAGTAGTAAAGCATGTTGTCGGTGTAAGATTAGTATTTCTGGCAAAGAGATTGCACACCGTATAGCAGTTAAAATCACATAAAGTTGCTGCCTCAGCAAGAAATGGCGAATAATCAATCTGTTAGACGACATCTGGATGCTTTTACCCGAGGTCGAATCATTGGGAAGTTGGAGGAAGGTCGCAGTGTGACAAGTGTGGCTGCAGAGTTCGGAATAGCTCACAGCATCGTTTCACGACTTTGGAGACAATTTCAAACTACAGGGGGTTCAGTAGTGGTCGTCCACGAGGAACCAAACCCGCAGATGACCGGTATATTGCCTTACACGCCAGAAGAAACAGGCGGCAGACAGCGGGAGAAATCGCTAGACACACGACACAGGCGACTGGACGACCGATATCGCGTTTTACCGTGGCCAGAAGACTGCACGGTGGTGGTCTGTTTGCACGACGCCCTGTACGGTGTGTACCTCTAATTCCTGCCCATCGGAGAAGGCGTTCTCTGTGGTGCCGGGAATACCGGAATTGGAGAGACAATGAATGGGGACGAGTACTTTTTACAGATGAGAGCAGATTCAGTCTGAGTAGCGATTCTCATCGCATACTCATCTGGAGAGAGCGGAGAAGCCGCAATCATCCCTCGAACATCATTGAAAGGGACAGGTATGGAGGTGTGGCGGTGTTCTCGTTTGGAGAGGCATCATGCTTGGTAGTCGTACAGACCTTCACATCTTCGACGCAGGTTCAGTCAACGGGACCCGTTATTGTAACGAGATTCTTCTTCCATATGTGCGTCTTTTTAGAGGCGCTATGGGTCCGCAGTTCCTTTTCATGGACGACAATGCACCATGTCATCGTACAGTAGCTGCCGAACAGCTCTTAGAGAGTGAGGATATTGAACGTATGGATTGGCCGGCACGATCTCCGGATCTCAATCCCATCGAGCATGTATGGGATTTTCTAGGCAGACGCTTGGCAGCTCGTACCTTACCACCAGTAACGATTCCGGAGCTTCGATTGGCGCTGCAAGACGAATGGGCAGCAATGCCTCAACAACTCATTGACACCCTCATTCTCAGCATGGGCAGACGCTGTGAAACCTGCCTAGCAGTCAGGGGAGATCATATCCTCTACTAAAGACCGGATATTTCTTGCTGGACACCCATCACAGGGATGTTTCGGCCTTCAGTCGCATTGCGCTCCATGCTACTTTTTCAATAAAGCTTCTTTTTATCCCTCTGATTTCTCTTTTAGTAAGTGTTGCTTACATTACTCATGTCCTTACGTATTGGGGATCTTACGGTATTAAATGTGTTGATTTGGAATGCTTTTGTACAAAGTTATATTGAAAAAACCGTCTCGTCCTTAATTTTTGCACACCAGTGTAGCATATTAAATATGGGTATTTCATGCTTGTCGGGGTATTTTTGAGGTTCTTTTAACGAGAACACACAGATTATCTCACAGATTATCCAAAAAATGGTAGACCATCACTCACGGACATTGCTATTACATTAAAGAAAGTGGAGGACCTTATTCTATTAGACCGATGTGCAACCATCCAAATGACGATAAATGAGACTTATTTCAGTTACAGCAACGTGCGAAAATTATTTGAGAATAACTGCACAGGTCAAAGTTGTTAGCATGTTAGGTTTTACTATTAATGACACCTTTTAAAAGTAAAGAGGATGTTGAATCTTTTGGAAAGACGAATAGATTATTTTCGGCCGGTAGGTAACTACAGAGGGTTTGGATATATCCAGTATACAAATGGCTCAGTGATGATCCAAAATGGTCTCTTTGATACCCAGATATCAAAGAGATTTCCAAGAAGTGGAAGCATCACGACTCCTTTTTTTGGACGAAAAAGTTTGTGTGAAAAAGAATAATAAAGAGAAAAAAAGAGGGAATGGCGCTGTTGTTTTAAATGTTTATTTAATTTCTGCTTTACTGTTTACTTATTTAATATCTGGTGCCGAAACCTAATTTAAAGAAACCTGAATTCTTATTTACGTGAAATTTGTACGTCACACTCTTTATTACGAACTGTATGATATGTTTTAAACAATGGTGCCAAACGATATACTGGCGAAATTAAAACGTAAGCGATCTACGATACGTTGAGATGTAACTCGCTTGATAACTAAGGTGAAAGAAATGTCGCAATGTAACAATATGGGCTATGAACCAGAACGTTTGGTAGAAAAGACAAATGAATTGAGTAAAATTGACGGAGAAATACATAATTTGTTGCCGGATGATGAATACGAACAAGACGTAGTTGAATGTGAAAAATATGAAGTCAATACCAAGTTAATAATTTTTCTCGCCAAAAAGGAAATGCAAGAAGGATCCGATCAGGTCATTTCTGAGTCTTTACCCTCTACTGCGGTGCTCCTCAAACTTTCAACATTTGCGACCCAATCTTTAATCATTATCTTAGCGTCCTTCCATGCAATAACAATGTATTGAATTCAACAATAATATACTTTGATGCTAAATCTACAATACGACTTAGTGACGGATCTATACGCGATTCTACTAATACCTTCTTATAGCTTTAAGGTAAATATTTATTTCAACCAACTTTCATCGAGTAAGGGAACGTGATTTATGTAAATGAGGTATATTATATAAATTCGGTTTTCGCGAGTTGGCAGTAAGTAAGTTGTTGACACGCTGAAGTTGATACGTTGGAGTGTACAAGTAGGAGTTAACATAAAGTTTGAGAATTAGTTGTTAATTGAAGATTGAAAAGGAGTTAAATTAGTTAAAGATTACAAAGCGTGGAGCCAACGACATTGATCAAGCCGAAAAAAGCACCTGCAAGTTTCCAGTGTAGGATCCGATGCATAAAAAGTTCAGGTACTGTGAGTTTGATTAAGTAGAAGCTAGTTTATTAGTGTGTGACGTAGTTATATTTGAGCGTATTTAAGCTGTCTTAGATTCAGTTGAGGGTCTGTAGTAGTATCCCCTTGTTATAGAATCTCACCTCCACACTATACTCTATTTCAGCTACCTTAATTAGAATTGTATTGTGTCTGATTATTAATAAGAATTAATAAATTAATTAGATATAAAACATGTCTGTGGATTATTCTGTTTCTCCCACACATCTAGCCGGGTTTACAGGCAGACAAGAGGGTTCAGAAGTAAGTAGAAACCAAACGTTATCACAACTTTAACCTCTTAAACACCACCGGCGTATATAAACGTCTTACGCTCAGCTAGTGAATTAATTGCCCGGAGATATAGTATATATACGTTTTTCTGAAGTACGACCTTCACGTGCACTGCAACTCATAAAATTATTCCGAAGGGTTTGGAGTGCAATGAAAGACCTTGACAGGGTTTGTGTCAGATTTACTTATTTCAGAGGATTTGCTTATATATTCCTTTTCTACCCCCCACCCACCCAAAACACCATATGACTCGCCTACGTGTTAAAAACGGTGGGATTGGAGAGCGAATCGCGTAATTTTTAATTGGCATTTTAGGGATTAATTATAAACCGTACAAATTATCAAGATAAATGTTACTTTTTGTACATAATTTGCATATAATAAGACCTTGGGGTCTCTGGTAATTATTAATCTTATTCTTAAATTAGTAATTAACTTAGTTCTTAAATTAATTATAAAATACATTTGCTTATAAGTGTATTATTTCAGTGACAATTGTGTATTTTATTTTATATTATGTCAGAATGTATTTTATTTACTTTGAATAAATCAATAATTTTTTAAATAATATTTTGTTTTCAACTTTACAATATACTTGTGCCCCCTCGTAGAGTTATCACGCCCCCTTAGGGGGAGGCAGCCCCACAGTTTGAGAAATGCTGCTTATTGTGCAAAAAACAAACGCTTATATGAAAGTGAAATTCCCCTCGATTGTAATAGACACATTTTACGGAGAAATTGAAGAATTTTCAAGTTCTGTGAGAGTTTTCAATCGTGTATTAGCAATAACGACTCTCTCTCGCTAGTCGATAAACACATCTTTTTGAGAGGATTTTTGGATGATGAAGCAAAACGACTCCTCGATGGAAAAAGTGTGATTGCTGAAACCTATAACTTGGTTAAAGACTTGTTGATATAAAATAAGGAATTAAGATAGGATTATACTCAGACATTTTAGAAAACTTATGCCCGATACAAAACGTCACTTCTCAAGTTTTGAGTGAAGCGTTTATTGAATGTAATAGGCAAATACAAGCTTTGAGTGCTCTTGGAGAAAAAATAGATAATAACGGTCGTGTGCTGTACATTCCTAAAATTCTAAGAGTTTTTCCAAATGAGATTGTTAAAAAATGGATCCTCCATGCTAATATATAGTCCCTTTCTGAAAGAAAGATAGTAAATATGATAAATGTTTTTGTCGGATGAAGTAGAAGTTCTTACAGCTTTGAAAATAAAAGGTGATATAGTTATGGCATCTTTACCCCCTACTACTGCCTTCCACGTAAATACTAAGCATACTTCTGGGTCAAAGAAAAATAATCATACAACTTTTTGCGCTTTTTGTGAATCGGGAGGCCATTAGGCTCAGAAATGTTAATCTATAACTAACTATATTCATTCAACTACTATATTAAGCATTCAAAAGCCTAAAAGCTCTAATCACTGCTTTTATTCACCAATCATGGACACAAAATGACAAACTGTTCTCGAAAAGACTTTGCTCACTGCACGAGGTGTAAAAAGAAACACCAAGATTCTATTTGTCTTCCGAATCTAAACGCTTCTACCCCAAAGAGGGAAGTTAGCCATATTAGCATTCCTAAAACTAACTTCACACATCTGCAAACTGCATGCGTGTATATTATTAGCCCCACAGCAAACCTGATGCATTTTGGATGGAGGTACCCAAACACGCTTCATCGATTGAAGTCTTATTGACAAACTGAAACTATCAGTTATTAGTTCTGAAAAACTTTTTTTTTATCCTACGCCCGTCTTCGGCATCTCTGCCATTAGTCGACGAGCAGCCCAATAAAATGATGACGAAGCATAAAAAGAATTAAAAAGTTCTGAAAAACTAAATGTACATACCTTTGAATCCCCTACTTCGTCACAGGCCATGCGACGGTGTGTTCAATTTTCACTTTCAAGTGCGTGGAATAAAAACTCTAATTTGATAACAACATTTGAAAGTTCCAACAAATATACTTCATATCCCGCAGCCCCTGCAGACATTTGTTCGCTTTGCTAAAAGCCAAAACCTGATACTTGCTGATCCTCCAGAAGACTCCTATACATATAGAATTGCTTATTGGTGATGACTTTTACTGTCATGTGTTTACAACAAAATCGCCAATTAAGGTTGAAAACTCCTTTGTAATGATACCCTCTATTTTTGTATGAACACTCAGTGGGTTGAGAACACGTACTACTACCACACATGATCCAGAAGTTCATCATGTTTCTGCTCAAATCTCTGGTGATCTTTTAGATGACCAAGTGCAATGTTTAGGGGAATTAGATTCCACTGGAATCAAAGACACTCAAATCAAAAGCAAGACTGTTCGAGGGAAAGAAATTATGGCAGAATTTTCAAAAATCTACCAAACTGAAGACATTCGTTGAGTTTTATCTCTGCCTTGGAAACCTACAGCCTCAACATAATCCTCAAACATGACTAATGCAAAAAAGTGTTTTGATTCGCACCAGATGTGACTTACATCTAATGATGTCTTGAAGAAAGAATATGAAAGATGGATGCTAAATTACATTAAATAATAATACATTGAAGTCTGTCAGCTAGAAACCTCGAATGAAAATTTAATGCATTGCCTACCCCATCATACTGTGAAAAAGGCGAAACTTAACGAAACAAAATTCCTAATTGTTTTCGAGGACTCATTACATAATCCTAGAATACCATCACTGAATGACACTTTAGAAGTTGGTCCAAACCTTCAACCCGAAACTGCTGTGTGCCTTCTCAGATTTCGAATGCATGAGTTTGCAATCAAGTGTTTGCTTTCCATGAAGGCAAGCCTTTTTTACATTTGGGTTTACCCAAAAAGGATAGAGGTGCCCTAAGATTTTTCTGGTACAAATCATTACAGAACAAGACTTTTAAAAACGAAATAACTACTTACAGATATTCAGAATTACAGACATTTACGTAATTACTAAAAAATCTGAAAAATAACTCTAAAGATAAATTTCTAGATATTTTGTAAATTATTGATTGTCATTACTGGGGAGATTTGATTATTTGAAGAGAGAAAATTGCATATACTCTGCTTTCCGCTTTTGCTTCTACATTTCTAAGTAAAAAATCTTTCCTCATGAGAAAGCTATTTCGAGTCTACTAAGAAATTGTTTAGTAACTGAATGCTCAGAATCGTTTCTAATAGAAAGTCAAAAATTATACCCCTGATTTTGTGATAAGAAAATATAGCGGTGCAAGCACTAGGTTCACATTAAAACTTTTCTTTACCTTTTTCTTTAACTATAGTGGAGAGAAATACTTAAATTTTATGTTGTCTATTTCTTATTTTAATAAATATGTCTAAAAATTCTTAATATAAGTACAATTCTAATTTTTTTTATTCTTGCTGAAGAAATAAATATATTTTATGCTGT
Organism: Trichonephila clavata; assembly: GCA_019973975.1. Lineage (NCBI taxonomy): Eukaryota > Metazoa > Arthropoda > Arachnida > Araneae > Nephilidae > Trichonephila > Trichonephila clavata. The sequence goes on along the minus strand of BMAO01016164.1, from coordinate 175,234 downwards.
TTATTTTTATGTTAAGAAATATTTTTAAATGTGCAAATTTAATATACTATAATATAACTGTAAATCGATATTATTGGCCTCTATTCTCTAACTCTGCATGCATTATAGCGGGAATCGAAATGTTTCAAACATGTCCTACTGTGTGTCACGTGGAATCATATTGGTAGATTGGTTTGGCATGCCGGAGTTGAAAAGTTGCCGACCCCTGTTCTTACCAGACTACTTGAAAACCATCCCTAGAGCCTATTACTGTTCACTTCTGATCAAACCACGCGATGCTCTGATCAAAACTTTGCCACATCAGTCTTATTCACCTCATTTCGCTCCTTCTTATTCTCAGAAATCAGAAACCCATTGCTGGGCTGAAAATTTGACAACACAAATCACGTAATTCAAGATTTGAAACAATGGTTTTCGACGTAATCAGATTAGTTCTACAATGATGACTTTTTAAAGGTCAAATACATTTCTAGGATATATATAAACTAAAATCTCTAAATGGTGACTTTGAAGAGAAGTTTTATGAATATAAGTATTATCATAAGTATATCATTTTTCTGTTATTTCTATTCTACGTATTGTCACATTTATATAGAAAAAGTAACTTTTATTTAGAATAAACTTTTTTTTCTGAATTGTGTAAAACATACAGGGAAATATTACTTATTAATTCCAGAAAAGGAAAAAAATCAAAGAAACAAAAGATTTGATACAAGATTACGAGAAAAATGTATTGCATTCTCTTATAAATATTAAATTTTTTTTTACAAAAAGTAAAGTTGATACGAGTTGGCATCGAAACAAAAGTAATAGTACATAATAATCAAAAATATTTTTCCGCGACCCTTTGAAATTTGCGATGTGTTACGTAATACAATTTCTAGAAAATATGTATATATATCTTTTTAAAAACAACAAAATCACTGCTATATTCTCAAGTATTCATTATTTTAATGAATTTTTCATTATATAAAGATTGATTTAAGAAGAAGTAATGTAACTTTTTTTTCATATTTTTAATTTCTTAAAATTCCATAAAATGTGCTACGTTACATATATATTTTTATTATTGTTTCGTTATAATTACACTGAAATAAAACAGCTGAAATCGTATTAAAAATAAAATAACATTTCGGAAAAGAATAGTCATTTTCTTACATAAGCATTTCGGAGTAGGAAAGGTCCAATCACCCGTATCTAAGCACTTAGAGGTCGGAGATCCTTTCAAAATGCGACCTGGTTCACATGTATAAATGACTCTGGTGCCAACACTTGTCTTTCCTCCTACAACTTGGGCAAAACCAAATTCTGGAGCTGCTGGTTGAGCACACTGAGTGTCTGTAACATTAAACATTTGTTCTCTTAAAGTAATTAAACAATTTTTATAATCTTATGATCTGAGAACACTCAAATTTTCCCATCTCATATAGAAAACATAAATACATAGTAGGGCCAGAAGCTCTGATACAATTATAAAGGAGTCAAAATAAGGACAAACTTTGCCTAATACGCTATATCACATATTATAAATGTCAGAACTTCAGCGGGCAAATGAAGGATTGTAATCATGTCTATAGACATAAACTATGCGTGCAGGCAAAGTTAAAACTAAATCTTTTTAAAGTTTTAATATTTACCCTTAAATTTAACGTATTGCACTTTTATTCAAATTGATCACCTTTTAACTTCATACAAGGCTTAAGTCTCATCAAGAGACGCACTACTTGTGTGTTTCGGAATTTCCATCACTTCTTTCTTCAAAGAAGGTTAAAGTTTGCTCATATTGGGATGCCATTTTGGGGGCATTTTTACCTCAAATACTAACCCCAATTTGTAACAAATAGATTTTAAATCTGGAGTACTGAAAGGCCAATCTTACGTTATATGAAGTCGGGCACATTCTCTTTCTGCAAATGCTGAGTTATTTTCCCCTTATAAGTCGGAGCACAGCCCCATTGAAAAGTCTAATAAATTCCATTGAACTGGCTTACGTTCAGAAGCTTCACTATTAATTCAAAGGTAGTGAATTAATAAACTTTTGTAGCGGTTTTTACCCCTTTCTCACAAAAAAATGAATTTATGAGACCTTCAAAGCTACCACTCCACAAAATGATTACTAAAGAAGGAAGATGAGCTCTCTGCACGCATTTTTTCTTATCTTAGATTTTCTGGGCACCCTTGGGAGCATGTGATCACCCTGGTGTTTAAAAGATTCTTCAAAGCCAAAAATATTTTCGTTGTAAACAGAATTTGTCTGAGGCAATTATGAGCTTGCCGATGCCATCACCAGCATTGACATGAAGGTCCTTTGTGGGCCTGAGATTTCCTCAGAAGTTTTTCCCATTCTGCTCATCTCCTAGAAATTGATCTCCAGTTTTTTACTTTTAGAATGGCAAAGTCCTCATCCACACAGTCTTTCTAATTCCTTTTGGGCCTTTGCTTTTTTATTAGATAGAGTTGCATTAAAAATTTTAATTGCTGTTTGCTCTGCTGCTGCTCTCCATCTCATTCTGCTAAGTTTTATGGCCTTATAATATCATCTCTATATAAATCCTTATATATTTCAAATTATATCTTTTTCTCTTTTATTATCGAGAACAGCACCAAATACGGTTTGCAGGACTTTCCTTTCAAAAGTCGTCAAGATCTTCTCTTCTTTTTTTGTCAAGGTCCATATTTCTGAGGCATAAGTCAAAACTGATTTAATCAGTCCCTTATACTACAGGACTTTTGTCCTTTTATTAAATGAGACTTCAGTAATAATCTCAAACCGGAGAAACAGCGATTAGCTACAATAATTCTCTTTCTGATTTCAGGATTCACGCTATTTTGATAATTTATTTATGATCCTAAAAAAGGTAAAATTTTAACAGATTCAAATTTAAGGGAGTCTATTTCATACTAATTAGGGATGCTTTCCAACCTCCCTACCACAATACAAATATTTTATCTGCTCCATATTCAATCTTAGGTTCATTTTTATAGCAGATCTCTCCAGTACCAGAAAGCTCTCCCCCAATGCCGCTCAAGATTTTGCGATTATGACCACATCATCGGCATATGCCGTGATACGAATTGATTGACTAAATACTACCTGTATTATTTATGCCAGCATCCCTGATCATCCATCTAAAGACATGTTGAACAGAAGACATGCCAATGTCTCACTTCCTTTTAAATTCAAACAATATAGACAACTCCCCTTGAAAAGCGTACCGATGTAACACACCCTTTTTCTGGCGCTTTAATTCCTTTGTAAAAAATGACCAGTTATTCTGCGTAACCACTTAGTCCAAGGTCTTCGTTTACTATGCGATAACGTTGTTCTTTTAGACACGTTTAATTTTTAGCAAGAAGAGTCTTCTTTCGACAAGGATTTTGACGAACTTTTCCCATGACTGCTTTGACGAGAACTGGTGTTCAACAGAGCAAGAACGAATTCCCTTAGGAGGGATCTAAAATATGGTTCTACAGTAAATATTTTTGAAAAAACTATTGTGACTCGTTTGCGATAAAGTAATAAAGTATATTACACTCCTAACCTCTAAGATTATCAGATGCAAAGTAAATTTGGAACTTAGCTGTTTAAACAATTATCTACCCAATTTCTAATGCGAAAATCGGACTTCTTAGTCTAAATCTTTTTATAAATTCCCAAATAATGTTTATTAATTTATTGAGGTAATTCATTTATAGCTTAGATGTTAATTAAAAAGACAAATTATTAATCAAACGTGCGGCATGATCATTAAATAAAGAAATGCAAATAGAACGTCTTATCACATATACGCCATATTACTGTTTCCTGCTATGGGAAGTTTTTATTATATTACAATCGATGCATTACTCTAGGTTTGAGGAAGGAAGTGAAAATTATGCAGGAAAAAAAAGTTTCTCTAATTCAAAACTGATAGTAGATGGCCACAGTAGACTTAAATATTAAAAAAAAAATTAATTCTGGATAAAAAAAACGTAAATCTGAAAAAAAGATTCATTTTTCTTTCCTTCCTTTAAGAAAAACTTTTTAAGGTGACTGACTGCCTACGTTGAAAATGTCATTTTCGACTATATAAGGCAATTTTTTTTTATTTCAAAATCTTATAGTTTGAACATTTTTCTTTCCAAAACAGTTTTTCTTTTTCCTTAACGGAAATAGAAATAAAGTTATAGTGATTTTAAAAAATATCACTCTCTGCAAAAGGGAACCTGAAGTAGCATTTCGAAACCGGAAGTTGCAGAAAATTGCAATTTTTGACTCAAATACTACAGTTTCTCTCATTTTTTTATTTTATAAAATATATTTCCATAATATTTCTAGCGTTTCAGCCATTACTTTATTATTAGTGTAGTTATTTCTTGCTAAAAATTAGCAACAAACAGTCTATTTACATTCTTGCTTGGACATCAAAATAATGTCACATTTTTGTAGAATATGCTCAAAGCAGACTAAAGTTCCAAGTGCTGCTTCTAATGCACATGTTTATTGCAATTTTAAGCGTTCTGTGCTAAACATGGAGACTGTCGGAGCATATCGCATATTTGAGCGATCAGAGAATCTTCGTAAATTGCAGTACACTGATTACTATGGTGATGGGGATTACAAAGCATATGAATTCGTAAAAAGTTTGTACGCTCCTAATACAGTTAATAATTTAGAATGTATTGGCCACGTGCAGAAAAGGGTTGGGAATCATCTCAGAAAGTTAAGAAAGTCAGTGAAAGGATTGGGAGGGAAGAGAACATTGACGGACAATTTTATCGACAAATTGCAAAATTATTACGGAATAGCAATTCGCAGTAATACAAAAAATTTAGCAAACATGCAAAGCACAGTTATTGCTGCATTTTATCATTGCTATTCCAGTACTGAAAAGCCTATGCATGGTCAATGCCCAACAGGAACAGATAGTTGGTGCAAATTTCAAAAAGCAAAGGCACTTGGTAAAATATTCATCGCCAAAGCCCCTGGACTCCCACAAAATATTATAAATATTGTAAAATCACACTACTTAAAACTATGTGATCAAAAACTTTTAAGAAAAGTGTTTACAGCGAATGACTCAGAATGGCTATGAGAGTTTCAATTGTGTTCTGTGGAATTTAGTTCATAAGCAAAACTTTGTTGAACTCCAAATTTTGCAATTTGGGGCATATATAGCACTTCTACTATTTAATGAAGGTGCTAGTGGCTTATTAAAAGTGATAAATAAGATGAGGTTAAATGTTGGTAGCTATATGATACGCGCGTATTAAAATTGTATGACTATCGACGGATAAACGACGCAGAAACACGTTCATTACCCTTTACAAAATTAAAAAGGAAAAAAAACACGAGCTCACCGAAAGAAAAAAGGGTTGCACCAGGGAGAAAAGGAAGGTGTGAAATATCATCCTGTTGAATTTTAGATAATTATGTAAAGTATGTGTACCTTTTTACAGTAACATAAAACTTAAATGCGTTTTTCTCAAAATTATGTTTTCGAAGGAAACTCCTTATGAGATGCGTGATATTTTAAGAACAAAACAAGATAATGCTTTAAAATTTTGTGTGAATGTTTTTTATACTATTTTTCATAAAGTGGACCATAAGTTTTGTTGTAGGTTGAATAGTTTTTCATTTAGTGTAGTTTTTATAAAAAAAACACCTTAAAAAATATCAAAATCTTCATATTATAATGTATAATTGCCTGTAATTTTTTTGTATTTTAATATTTCTCTTAGATTTTGGTTCATTTTAAGAAGCACCATAGTATGTATATTGTGTATAAAGGAAATTAAGATAGTTGCATTAGAATTTTTTATAAAGTGTTTCCTGTTTTAGTATAAATTTGGTAAAATTTCCTTCAAAACAACCAATTTTTCTAAAAGTACAATATTTATTTAAAAATTTTTGTGTATTTGCATATTTTTTTTTCTGTTTTTCTTCCTAAAAACACTCAATTTGTTTCAAAAAGTTGTTTTTTTTTTTAAAAAAATTGGGTCCAAAGGTAGGCAGTTAGTTAAAAATTTTTACCTTGGCAAACGGGCTCTTCTCCGCTCCATGTTCCATTACCAATGCATGATCTTCCAAGAAAATTTCTCAAAATATATCCAGGATTACACTCGTACCGTAGTTCAGATTCAAAAACAAGGGAAGAGTATATTACTCTACCGTTATCTGGATGGGATGGAGGATCGCAATAAACACCTATAGAGTACATGATGTTTATGTTATTACTTTTCATTTCAGTACTCATTTACAAATAAAACAAGCAACTGGGATCACCAACTAAAAATCCTTTCTACTTTTGAAAAATATTAAATTATATAAGTATATAATTAATTTGTATATTAATTGCCTTAAATTATCATTTTACAGGATGTGTATCTTTTCAACATGCCTTGGTTTGGATTTACTGATACCCGGATTCCCTTTTAATTTCTTACCTTTCGTTTATATTTTTTTATTCACATTTTTGATAATATTTAAATGTCGAAAGTCTTTCATTAATTGCAGCTCGCATTTATTAAGAATTTATATATACAAGGTGTTCTGAAACTCACGAGCAAAAATTTAAGGAGTGATAGAAAACATCTAATTAAGCAATTTTCACCGTACAATAATGTATAAGCGGATAGCAAGGGGTGAACCTCTAGAGAGCGTTGTAACGGAAAGCATAAGCCACAAATTTTCTTACACATCGACATTTCTATCGCGAATTTCAGAAGATACGGGGAAGTATAGTAATCACGAAAAGGTGTACTTGCATTTTATGCATGACCTTGAGAATGGGAATGCTTTAGAAGTCGAAAGACTGACTAAACAGCTAGCGTTTCCCTTGATGGCACATGCCAAAGCGAAAAATGTTTAAGCGATCGTATCGGTGTCTGAGTGAAACGGCATAGTTTATCACCGGCTTCTTGAAACAGGGCATGGTAGAAGTGCACGGACGATACAACTTGTAGAGGATATTCTGCAAATAATAGAAAAGCGTCCGAACATTAGCACACTAAAGATTTCCCGTGCTATAAATGTGAGCCACTCGACTGTTTGGCAAGTACTACGAGATGGATCATTACAACCCTACAATGTATAAAAAGTACAAGCCTTGATACTTGTAGAAAACGCACTACGTGTATAGTTTGCGTGTTGATTTTTGAAAACCTAGTAACAACATGTGTTATACACGGATGTGAATACACCTTTCCTCGTGAAGACATTTCTAATCTGCACAACTTTCCTGTATGGCCATCTAGCAATTCATATAACACATGTACTCATGCTTATCGGAAGCGTTTCAGTGTAAATGCTGGGTTGGGATTGTGGTTTACCATATTTGATAGTCCTGTACCTTCTGCCATTCCAATTTGATAACTTAGCATTCCTCACCTTTTCACAAGCATTTCTTATGTATTTCACAAGCAACATCAACCTGTTGCAGCCAACATACAATCACGTCTGTAGTTCCCACTATGACGGAATACCACCTAATTTCAGATTGGATGTGCAAAGCGTTTTAGACGCTGAATTCATAGAGTGATGTATTCGTCGAAGTGGGCCCCCATCTTGGTGGGAACGCTCACCTGATCTCTCTAGTCTGGATTTTTCCTGTGGCGTCTCATCTACGAGAGTCCCATCGACTCCGATAGGGCACTTAGATGCCAGAATTTCTGTTGCTGCTGATGCTATCCGAGAAATTCTGATTGTGTTTCAAAAAGGGTGCCGCTTGCTATGTCACAGATGTAACACCTGTATAATCGCAAGCCGGCGCTCTTTTGAACAGTTTCAGTAATTTTGCCAAGCACACTGTCAATAAAAACTATTTAGTACCTCATATATCTATTTGATGTTTAGTTCTGTGACATGAACAGATGCCTTCTAGAGGTTCACCGCTTATACATAAATATAAGGCCCAGTGGTCGAGTGGTAGCGTATCGTGTTTCCATACCCCAGGTCCGAGTTCTATTCCCGGGCGGAGCAAGGTCGACTCAGCCTGTCATCCCTACTGAAGTGGGTCGATAAATGAATACCAAACTTGTTTGGGGACTTAAACACTGGGGATCTCGCTTCAGACTGACCACCTGATCGGGACATCTGCTCATGCACCTCAGCGCCCAATGATCACGTATACTGGGATGGGCACAGTAGGTTCTCGCCCTCATGGGCTGTTGCGCCTCTGAGTTTGATATATATATATATATATATATACTATTTACCAATAAGTAATTGAACACCTGTGATAAAAGAGATTAACATAATTTATTCATATTCAATAGTTGGTACAGCGTCCACCTCAAGCAGTTACTGTCTTAACCGTCCGAGGTATGCATTCCACAAGTTTTTGGATGATGGATAGTGGTACTTTCCTCCACTCGGGGGTTTGGAGAAAATATGAAAATTCTTTCACTGATTTTTCACTTTTTATGTACCCCTTAATTCAGCAATCCAACTCGTCTCAGAGGTTTTTTATAAGATTTAACACAGGACTCTGAGCAGTCCAGTTCAGTTGGTTTACTCCATTGTCATCATACCAATCCATGGTGAACTTTGCAACATTTTAAGTGGCGTCGTCATCCTAAAAATATCAATGAACCAACCCTTAAAATTGCCACAGCGTAGGAAGCACATTGTTGTCTAGGAAGATGAGTTAGCGTTAATATTATCATGAATTGGGTTCAAGGGTCTTAGTTTATGTCCCAAAAAACATCCTTAGACTATAATTCCATCTCCGCCAAAATTATCTGTAGACACAATGCATTCGGGCAAAAGCGTTCTCCGGGCATATGCCAAACCCAGACTCTGCCATCCAACTTGTAGAGATTGAACCTTAATCCATCACTCCAGAAAACTTGTTGCAAATCATCTACGGTCATATTTTGAAAGTGCCATCCACCATCTCAACTAAACAGCACGGTTGGATTTTGTAATCAAAGGCTTATGGGCGGCAGCACGGCCATGGAAACCAAGCAAATGTGTTTCCTTGTTGATGATATTTATTGAAACAAGTTTCCTGGATGCTTGTTGGTGCTCCAGGTATGTTGCGACATGTTGGTGTGGTTTTTCTGAATTTCTTTGAATAGTACTCGTCGGTCTTTATCTCTTAGGTTTCGAGGGTCTACCGGGTAAAAGCACATTCCGGCAATCTCCACTCACCTTTCAATTTTTAATCACAAAAGCCACTGCTGATTTTGGAATGTTTAACTGACTAGATATGTCCCTTAAGGATCGGCAATTTATGATATCCGATAATTCCTCCCCCTCTCCCTTTCTTGAATTCAGGCAGCTCTAAATTTCGTGGTATCTTGCAGGAGACTAATGCCAATGCTGTTTTCAACACAGTATTTAAGTATAAAAGGCTGGCGTATATCAGAACCGCAGATATCTTTATTTGCATGGGTGTCCAAATATTTATTTGTAGATAGTATATATATATATATGTATATATATATATATTATTTTTGACAACTCCAAAGTTGGTAACAATACAAATTCCATTCAAGTAGACATTTTTGCAGTTGTGGGAATTTATTTAATTTAATAAAATAGTTAACTTGGAATAAGCTTTAAATCGATACAAGAATATGCTATCCATAATTATATATTCATAATGCAATTATTTGACCTGTAATATACCTGCTGACAAATCTTTTTAAAGACAATTTCGGAACGTTATTCGTCGAAAAAATGTCTTTTATTTAATAGATAAGAATAAAACTTACGTTCACATGTTGGAAGCACACCACTCCATCTACCACTAGCGTGACAATAGCGACTTCCATATCCTTTCAGTTTGTAACCTTCATCACACTCGTAAGATACCTTATTAGGAAATGTAAAAACGGAACCTACTCTTTTAGCATTGTCAACGAATCCAGGATCACCACAGGATCTAGCTATAAAAAAGTTAAATACATAAACAGACTAACAATAGCTATACAAGTAAATAATGAAGAACAATATTTATGCTACATAGCAGTGAAAATTCAATACTAAGAACTAGTACCACTAAAGATCCGCCGTGTAGGGGAGCGATGCACGTTAAATCTGTCGAGAGCTCAAACGTCCTCCCGTTGGTGTGGTGTGGTAGTTAGGAGAGGGGGGTGCCAGCTCAGGTGTCGTCCGCGTCACTTGACCATGGTTCAAAATTACGCGGACCGTCGCCAAAAGCCCTCGTGTTGCTAATTCAATGCGACGTTAATATTCACTCATTCATTCATTCAATACTAAGAAGGAGAGGTGGCCAGAAAAAATTTCAGGGTAGGTACGGCTAACCGAATAATATAAGCAGAAATACTTCGGACTCAGGAATGTGTTGTGTGTTTGAGCACATTGTAATGAAAGCAAGGTTCTGCAATTATAGAGCCCTTCTGTAGATGAGAACCAGTAAGTGGGACCGTTTGCGTTTAAAGGAAAGCATTGTAGAAGAGATGTCAGCTCGTCACCAACTGCCTCAACAAAACAAGTTCATGAGGGTTTACTCATGAACTTGGATTTTAACTGGGAAGGTGAACGCAGATTTTTTGCTTATTACATCTCATTTATATATATATATATATATATATATATAATCCCTTAAACGAGTCAACATGAACCAACTGAAGAAAAATGATTGAAAGAAATGTCATACGTTTAAATAAAGATGCCAATTCGGCCTGAGAGACATCAGCACACGTACAACAAAGCTGGAAAGTGTACTAGACCTTGGATTACATTTTGATCGAACTGTTGCAGCATGTGTAAAACATTTACCAGTCTCCATGATGATCAGGATCATTATCCTCGAACTGCGTATATACCAAAGGTTTGCACTCATAATACTGAGTAAGACGATTGTCACTGATCTACTCCACCAACGCCTCCGTTTGCAGTGGTGTCAGGCAAGGCTTATGGGCACATGATGGAAAAGCACAGAAGCGCGTTCTCCGACGAGTCTCACTTCTGTTTCAGCAACCGTAGTGGTCTGACATGAATTTGAAATCAACGTTGTAACAAGTCTAATTTGACAACAAACACTCGCCTTATAGACGTGCATCAGCCTATGTGTACGGTGAGACTTTAGAGGTATCTAAGCTCGAACCATTACTCAACATAAGCAACACTTTTCCCAAATTAGTGATCTTAAAAGATCGGCAACCACGGGCCTCATTTAAGTCTGGAAGCAACTTCACAATGCAATAAATTTATAGAAATTTATGAAAAATTAAAAAAGAGTGGTCATTACTATTTTAGTATATTATGATACTGAAATAGACGAGTTTAAAGAGCTCCAAGTGTTCACGAACTTGAATTTTCCACAGTCGAAGAAATCTGTGTGGCTTGACAAATTATTCAGCTTGACTAACTTTCACAGACAAATGAAGTTCACCCATGGAGTTTAGACTAAGCAACCGATTACCAAGCACTGTGTAACCAACCGCTTCACCGGTAGAAACTCAAACCTCAGCCGAAAATGAGAGCGTCTGGTAAAAAAAAACTATACAAACTAAGTCCCAAAAATCATAATGGAAGATGAGTTATATGATTTAGGACTCTCCAAACCCCTTGTATTATTCATAGACCCTTCTATATTCGAATCCAGAAACTTACAAAATTCAGAATCCTCTTAAATGCGAAATTTAACAAGCTTCACGAAAAATTAAAAATAATACAAAGAGATATTTTGTAAGAAATTTAAAAATTGAAACACAAAAAAGGCCAATTATGGCTCATTTATTGGTCAGTCACTAAAAGAAACTTAAAGAATATACATTGCTATTAAAATCAAACATAAAGTAAGAATAGGCTTATCAAAATCAAAGTAAAATATTTCTTGGTCTATTAAAATCAAACATTAAGTAAGAATAGGCTTATCAAAATCAAAGTAAAATATTTCTTGGTCTATTTAAATTTGGGTACAATGTAAATTTATAAATATTTTGCACTACATTATCGGGAAGATGTTCTAAGGTTGTTAAGAACTAAAATGCTATTTTCTAGAACGCTTATTTTAAGTAGGATAATTTATAGCAGTTTTGAGGTCTTTTCTTCTCTCTTTCACCTTATAGAATTTAAAATTTTTCTTAACATTACATTTTTGTCAGTAGTACATTTTCAATTAAATAAAATTATCTGCTGAGTTCCTTACCCTAAACTGGAAAAGTGTAAATAAGAAGTCATTGTTCCATATATAGCAAGAATATGTAGAAAAATACTTACGAACACAAGAAAGTTCTGGTTTTGTCCAGTAAGGGGCCTGCGTAGTTTCAGGCTTAATACAATGAGAAGATGGCACTGCACCATCTGTTATGTAACCGAACTCACACTTGTATGACACTTTGGCACCAACTTCGTACGAAAGTTGTATTTTACTCGTAATCACTGCATTGTCGATGGAAGGTGGCTCTTCACACTCGTTTGGCCCTGAAAAAATAAAATTTTTAAAAACTGTATTTGTAGAAAAAAGGTAGTAATTTTTTGGACATATAGAATTGATTGTTGGATTGTAGAAACTAAGTGTCACCTCTTCTTTGATACAATTTTTTATAGACTTGTGTAAACAACTTTTTACAGCTTTGTTTAGTTATGACTTTTTATCAGTTTTAGAGATACAAATTCATAAGTTAAATGTTTTTAAATACAAAAAAGGAATGACAAAGATTTTTATTTAAATTAAATTTCTTTAGAGATGTTATTTTTTAAAAAAAGATTGTTTTTTTCCCTTTATTTGACTATCAATTTTATAGAAGTATATTTTCACTAAATGAAAATAATAAAAAAATCTATGAAAGAACCAATGCTGTTTTGCTTACCATTAGAGAATAATAAAACAATTCCAATTCCAAAAGGCTTTTTAGACACATTTAATATTTACTAAATCATACATGTGTGAACAACGGTTGAAAATTATAAATATTTTTAAAAGGTTATGTCATTATATTTGTATATATATAATATAATATTTAATTCTTTTAAAATTGCAGAGTAAGCTATAAGTCTTTTCATGCACTTAGATATCTTGTAGACTAAATAAGTTTCCGAATAAAGTCGTGTGTAGCTGGAATTTAATCCAAAAAAGGTCCAATATTTCTTTCATATGATCTACATAAGACACTTTATACGCACTAAAACTACGCAAAATTTGTAATTAACAATATTTTTTTAAAAAATTAAAGCAGACAATGAAAAAGAAGTCACAAAACTTATCGGAAACCAACACAATTTCCAATAAATTCATAAATAAAATACAATAAACCGCAACTTTTTTTATTTTTAATAAAGCTTAAAATATCGTTTGGCTTACTCTACAAGTTTATTCCATACAAATATTCTAAATAATAACAGAAATGACTTCTAATCGTAAGGAAGCAACGAACGGCGTTCGAAAACGGTTTCTTTTTTCATCTTTTTTTAAAATGGTAAATTGCTTCGAAATGTTTCGAAATTAGTAACTTTATTCCTTTCAACCACTACTGAGTGATACGGTGCTTTAAAAGAAAAAATCGATTTTAAAACAAGATAATTGCATGGCCGTCAAAGCTAACTTGACAAATGAGATCATTATTAAAAATGACAGAAGAATTCATATTTGAAATGGTTGTAAAAACTTCCACAGATCACAGACAATGGTTTTTCTCTCTAATTTCATCTGAAATCCGTCAAACCATTCCTAGGTAACCCAATTTATATGATCATTTTGCATAAAGAACATTTTTTATGAGTTCTAGTAACAAAAATCTCAGATTTGCTTTTGCAACATTCACAAATGAGTAGCACTTACTAACTGAAAAAACCAGCTAAAAGTAGTGATCAACGAAGAAGAACATCAATGCTGGAATAATGGAAAATATATAGTACATCATTTTGATAAAATATTTGAAAGTGTTCTATCACTTCTGATAACTGTGTAGATAATATTTCAATTATTATAAAATTAAAAATTAAAATATTAAAATATAGTTTGTATACGTTTCTGATTGACACTCTGGCCATTACGAACGTGCTGCACGCGTCCATCTGGTTTTTTCTCTGTTTCAAATGTTATAAAAGCGATCGTTGATTTATAAAACATTTGTTTTTTACCAATAGACAGTAGCAATAGACTATATGCTAGAGATTTCAACAAAATATTTCATGAGAATTAGTACTTGATTTTTAGGTGTAAAATAGTGTCTGTGTGATATGGGGTTTATACATGTTTTAAAATGTATCATACTTTAAGAAATTTCTAAGCAAAACAATATGTATATTATGTAAATAATAAGTATGCATTCTCAAAAAAATTATTTTTTTAGTACTAATTAGTTTGATTAATTAATTATTTATTATATATTGTTACTTATTAATGATTAACATTTTTAATTATTTGATTAGGGTTAAATAACACCTATATTAAACTCTCGTTTCCTTCAATACGCGTTTTTTTAAAGTACCCTTTAGAGGAAGCAAAAAAAAATCCAACTGGGGGTGAGTGAGTGAATATTAACGTCGCATTGTTCAGCTACGCAATTTCTTTTGGCGACGGACCTCTTAATTTTGAACCATCGTCAAGTGACGCGGAAAACAGTCGAGCTGGCACCTCTCTCCTAACTACTCCACCACACCAACGGGAGGATGTTTGAACTCTCGACAGAGTTAACGGGCATCGCTCCTCTACACGGCGGGTCTTTAGTGGTACTAGGCTCAAACTCATGACATTCCAGCCACGATCCGATACAACTCTGGGGTAAGATCAAAGCGTCGAAGACCCATTGGCGTAAGGGTTAATATAAGCTGCAATTTTCCTAACATCTTACTAGGATAATAATTTCCGATGACTGTTGTTAGAATGAGTTAAATATTCAGAAACAAATTTTTATTCATATATTTTTGCGAATTTTTGTCCCCTTAATTTTATATCATTGGCTCTATTTTCAAAATAGAACCCATTACATTTAGTATTAACAAAACAATGAAAACAATAAATGTTGTAATAGAAAGTAGGTTTCAAAACATGAATTTCTATGCACAAGTTCAAAATTTTTTTTCGATTATATACATGAACACCTTACCTAATGTGGCATCATTTTTCTTTTCAGCTTGGGAAGTATTTTCCAAAACAGTTTGAACTGTAGTGTTCGCTACAATCTCCACATCTTTTTCTGAATCGCTTCCTGAATGATGTTAAAAATGTTATCATGTACAATAAGAATTTGTCCTCGAAATTCTGAAATTTTAATCAAGTAACGAAGAACGACAACTGAGAAGCCCAATATATATTTAGCTACTCTATACACAGTTTGGCAAAGAACAATTTAGTCAATTATAGGCTATGTTATTTGAGAAAATACTTCAAGCATAAAACAATAACAAGAAATGTAACATTGCTATAATGTATTTTTAAAATGAAATTCCTTACTGGAGAAAGCCAGCATGAATTATATAAACAAAATTCAAAAGTGATTAGCTGACCAATCTAAATCAATACTCCGCATTAGTGCCTGATTAATGTTATTATTTGTGAAGCATAAGAATTGTAATTAAACTGAAAATAACTGTAAAAATAATGAAAAAAATTAATTGCTTGTTCTACTTTATTAAAAAAAAAATACTTCAAAAATATATAACAAACTATGTAGAACAAATGTAACAGCAAAAACTACTAATTATAAAATATACACATATATTTTAGTTGCGAAGCATAAAGTGAAGAATATAGAAAAAGAAGTATATAGAGAAAAATGAAAAATGAGAAAAAAAAATATATAAACCCAGCGTAACTAGATGTTACCATCAGTGCCTATATAAGACATTGGGTATTTAGGGAAGCTTTTAATTTGATTTCTGTTATTATTATGGAAGGTGACCACGATGTAAGTAACTTCGAACGAGGATAAACATTAGGCGATAGAGGGCTCACAGCATTCATTAGGTGCAGATGATGTAGCAATTTACATGCTCGGTTTTTCCAAGTGTACTCTGCGAATGTCAGAAATTCGGTCAAACGGGAATGATTTCCCCAGATAGACATGCAATAGTGTCAGAAATTGCTACAGATTTCCATTTAGGGGCATCAATGATCTTTAGAAAGGTCACTTCTAAATATGGGCTATCGGAGTCTTAAATCTATTTTATACATTTTATGAAATAAACCGCCTGCATTCCACTGGAGAACACGTAGAGAAGAGCTCTGAAGGCGACACATACTGACGTAGTAGATCACTTAGCTGTAATAATTTACGTTTCCAGGATGCACCAACGAGAAGGTGTATTTACATTGCACCCCAATATTGCAATTGCATTGCAATGATAGGTATTGCCCAGAGACCCCTTGTAAACAGTGTGACCCCAATGAAGAAATGGACGCCATTCATCTGGTATGCTGCCGTGCACTCAATTCTGGATTCATGCGGAGTAGATATTGGGAGGCTAGACACAAAACGTGTGATTTATAGACTATACTGTAGACTAAGTTTCGTTTCTTTATTTCTTTTTTTGTTTCTTGTTACTTGTCAATCTTCTCTGTTTCTTATTTTGTTTGCAGTTGTTTTGTAGTCCGCTAGTGGAAAAAAACCTTTTATAAAATCACTATACAAAGCCATATGACTCGTAAAAGCTCGCTAGTAACGCTATAGGGCTGCTTACGAATAGAAACACGTTAACTTGTCTGCGAGTAGGGATTCCTAGAATATAGGGCCTAAAGACGTGCACGGATTTGAAGAAAGCAAAATGAAGTCATGGTCTCCTCAAATTAACATGGAACTGTTCTAGCTTGGATAA
Source organism: Trichonephila clavata (assembly GCA_019973975.1). Taxonomy (NCBI): domain Eukaryota; kingdom Metazoa; phylum Arthropoda; class Arachnida; order Araneae; family Nephilidae; genus Trichonephila; species Trichonephila clavata. The sequence goes on along the minus strand of BMAO01016164.1, from coordinate 158,520 downwards.
CTTCTGTCTTAGTTAAAAGCACGTGGTGTTGGTACAATTTGAGATAAATCTACAGACGACTCTGACTACCAACATTTGTGTGTGTTTTTCAATCTCTTACACCCATTAAAGGATTACACATACTGGCCACGAATTTGAAACCTTTGAGGTTTGCATTTGAATGCGCGCTAGGGATAAGGCCTGCAAGCCTTTTTTATGGTGGGAATTACATGTGGTTCGAATGCTAGTAAAAGTAAGGTTTTTCACGATGAATGAGGTAAAATGGGAAAAACTACAGACCTTTCACCATTTGAAAAAAGTCTTATTGTTGGTGTCCGTTCAGCAGAGTCCTCAATTTTGAAGACAGCAAATCTCACTGGGTTCTCAACAACAGTCATGTCAAAGGTTTTCCAAAATTTGAATCAGAAACCATAGTTCTTCTGTAGAACACGTAACTGCGGCTTGATGACAGTTTCCCAAGGGCGGGATCGGTTGAGTCTCCGTCAAATTGTTTAGCAGAACAGGGATTCTACTGTGCTTCAACTGACACAGATAGTCTCAATTAAGGCTCTTCTGAACAGATTCCATCTCTAACGATGCACAGAGAATTTCAGAGGGAAAAAATGCACTGTCGAGTGCCTGTATAAGAAAGCCACTCATTTCTGCTCGAATTGCTAAATACTTAAATGCCCAGTGTCGGGATAGAAGACACTGGATATCTGAGGATTGTAAACGAGTAATGTGGTCGGATGAATCACTCCACTCCTTATTTTGTATTTATGGAGGACGTCGAAAAAATTTCGCGAGAACACCACGAAGCCATGAAATCCTCCCGCCTTACTCGCACTGTGCAAGGGTCTGGTGAGAGTATCATGATATGGGAGTGTTTTCCTGGCATGGAAGAGGTGTCCTGGTGTTTCTCAAGGATAAATAAATAGCCATGAGATACCTATATATACTGGCAGATCAAGGTCTCCCTAAAATGCTGCAATTTTACCCTGATGGCGATAGATACTTCATGGACAATAATGCAACTATTCAAAGCGGCAGAAATATTCAAAATCGGTCCACTGAACATCAATCTGATTTCCAACACCTACCCTGGTAACCGTAAATCCAGATCTTAACCCCATAAAAAACGTACGGGATATGATGGAAAGACACATCCGACACGATTCTCCTCTTCCATCTAATTTACAAGATCTAAAAAGCTGCATAGCCAATGCATGATATTCCCTTGACGTAAATGCACTCAAGAAACGTGTAGATTCGACACCCGCGAAAGAATAAGAGTAGTTATCCGTGCAAAAGGAGGGTGAGGTACAGTAAAATATTGATCTTGAGTTTCTAATTCATTGGCCACTTTGTGTATGTGTATTACGATGGACTTGAACAATTCTAACAGTATTGTGCTACAACACACATATTGAAAGTTGCTGAGAAGTGGCTTCAAAAATATTTTATAGCACCTTTTAATGACCGCTTAAATCCCTAGACAGGAACGCTATTCGGCATATGGAGAACCCCTTAAAAAGACACCTCCATCACCTCACACCACTTACGGAATTGTAGACTGTCCTGCAAAAGTCATGGTGGGATTTGCCTTCAGGATACCTACACAAAGTAGTGTAGCTTGCGATTCTGCGCAATCAAAAGGGACTCGTATGTAAGTGTAATTTTTATTTTTATTTATTATTTTTTTGGGAATTTCAGTGTAAATCATCAGTAAGTGTAGTCATATAATGCACCTTTTGTAAAGTGAAATAAAATACTTACAGTAAAAAATTAATATCCCTTAAAATATAGCACAGCTAACGTGTGTATCAAATTTTCTAAGAAGTAAGCTAAACTATTTGAAAGAAAAACAGAATTATCGAATCATCCATAGATATTGAGATATACGATGAAAAAGTTATAAACAACGAAAGTACAGCAAACAAACAAAAATGAAAAATGTCTTCTCTGAAACAATAAGACTGGAAAATATATGTGATGGAGACTCTCAAATATCGGCTTCTAATAAATAAAACTATTCATAATTACTATAATTTTGCTTCGACTACTTGTTTAGGATTTTATATGTCGAATTCTTATATGAAATTCTTATTTAAAATAACTAATTGTTTAAACATTTCACAGAGTCATACACATTTATTAATTTTTTAATTTAAAGTAAAATTCATTTCTACAAATTTTTATCTGTTGATTTACAAAACTTTGAAACAATCACCTGTCAGGTCCGGTTCTTCTACAACAGTAGAATTGGATTCTGCATTTTCATCCTCATCAAGATTATCTGGGCCATTGTCTGCGTAGTTATATTGTTCAGTATCTGAAAATCATAGAAAATCAGAAATAAAAAAAGAAGAATGTGGTCATAAACAAGAAGAAAGAACCAAAAAATTCCCAAACATTGCTTAAAAACATTGTACAAAGTTGGGTTTGCAAAAATCATATCTGCTTGTTGGATTCGACAACATAAGATTAAAGTTGGTCATTCGAACATCAGTTGCGTTTGCGAGAAATATCTGGAATTTACGTAATGTGTTGGATATAAATACTTCCATTTATTTATTTTTTTAAAGAAAGAGTTGAATTAACTTCTTTTTACTGTTTTGAATGGAAATGTTTTTTTTTTATTCTAATTTAATAACACCCAGTACAATTGACAATTTATGAGTAAGATCCCAAAAAGTGCCACGAAAAAACACCACAGACCATGATTGAGCCCCCATGCTTTTGTACAGTTCCAACCTGGCATGCAGGATCCATGGCTTCATGAGCTAGACACCATAATCCCAGCCTTCCTTCGGCGTTACGTAGTCAGAGGATCAAGAATCATCACTCCATGCTACTCGTTTCCAGCCCTCTACAATCCAGTCTCTGTGCTCTCTTTCCCAGGCAAGACGTGTAGCTCAATGACGAGCATTGAACAATGGTACTCTCGAAGGTCGACGGCTCACGAAACCCATACGTTGAATTGAGCGCGTTGCACAGTCCGTTTACTGAATATACGAATCTGGCACAATCATTCAACTGAGTGGTAATTTGAGCTAATACTTGGCTTCGCTGTCTACGTACAATGCGCCTGAGCCGCCTCTCACCACTCACTGTCAAGGATAATTGTACTTTGAAGTTTGTCCAATCGCTGGTTTTATGTCCACCATTTATATATTCTTGGTATACTCTTGACACTGTCGACTTTGAAAATCCTAGCTGTCCGACGATTTTGGAAATTGAATGGCCCATGCGTCGCGCACATACAATTTGTCCACGATCGAAAGTGTCTGAATCAGGCAATTTACCCATAGTGGTAATTCCAACAACTATTTCAGAACAACCACAGTAGGCGCCATATATGCAGTTACCCCAGTGCCCTCACATGCACATAAATCATGCGCAGCGCTACACAATTTGCATATATATAGTCCTTGCTATCCCTAATTCAGTAGCACTTCAGTATATATGTGTGTGTATATACTTACTGCCTCGACTGGCTATAATTAATTTTATAACTATTTGTATATATATATATATATAAAGGAGAAAAGCGACTCACTCACTGACTGACTGACTGACTGACTAATCACGAAATCTCTGGAACTATTCAACCTACAGACTTGAAATTTGGTAGACATGTTCCTTTGATAGAGTAGACATCAGCTAAGAAAGGATTTTCTGAAATTCGAAACGCAAGGGGCGTTACGGGGGGTTAAGGGCTTTAATAATAATTGTTTCCATGTTTAAACTACTTGATGTACAATCTTGAAATTGGGTAAGCGGATTCCTTTCAGAGAGTAGAGATCCGCTACAAAATGAGTTTGCTGAAAATCGACCCCCAAGTGGCGTTGCAGGGGCTTAGGGGGTGTTATAGATAATTATTTCCATTTTTAAACTATTTGACGCACTGTCTTTAAATTTGATATATATAGATTCCTTTCGTAGAATAATGATCAGTTACAAAACGGGTTTTGTGAAAACAGACTTCTAAGTGGCGTTGCGGGGGATTAAGGGGCGTAATAGATAAATATATCCGTTTTTAAACTACTTCACCTACCTGCTTGAAAATTGGTAGGTAAGTTTCTTTCCTGGAGTAAATATCCGCTACAAAATGGGTTTTGGGAAAATTGACCCCTAAGGGGTGTTGCGGGGGCGGGGGGTTTAAGGGGCGTTATAAATTCCTATTTTTAAGTTATTAGACGTACAGTCTTGAAACTTAGTAAGCAGATTCCTCTCATAGGGTAGAGATACGCTAAAAATGGGTTTCGTGAAAATTGCCCCCAAGTGGCGTTGAGGGGACTTAAGGGGCGTTATAGATAATTATTTCCATTTTTAAAATATTAGACGCACAGTCTTTATATTTGATAAAGAGATTTCTTTCATAGAGTAGAGATCTGCTATAAGAAGGTTTTGTGAAAACAGACCTCTGAGTGGCGTTGCAGGGGAATAAGTGGCGTAAGAGATAAATATTTTCGTTTTTAAACTATTTGACCTACCTGCTTGAAAATTGGTAGGAATGTTTCTTTCATGGAGTAAATATCCGCTACAAAACGGGTTTGAAGAAAATTGACCCCCAAGGGGTGTTGCGGGGGGTTAAGGGCAGATATAAATAATTATTTCTTTTTTTAAACTATTAGACTCACAGTCTTGAAATTTGGTTAGCAGATTCCTCTCATAGGATAGAAATACAATGCAAAATGTGTTTTGTGAAAATCGACCCCTAGGTGGTGTTGCGGGGGTTCAAGGGGCGTTATTGATAATTTTTTTGCATTTTTAATCAATTGGACGCACAGTCTTCAAATTTTGCTAAGCAGATTCCTTTCATAGAGTGCAATTCCCCTACAAAATGGGTTTTGTGAAAACAGACCCAGAAGTGGCGTTGCGGGGCTCAAGTGGCGTTATAGACAATTATCCCCATTTTTAAACTGTTAGACGTACAGTCTTGAAATTTGATAAGCAGATTCCTTTCGTAAAGTAGAGAACCGCTACAAAATGCGTTTCGCGAATATCAACTACTAAGTTTAATTTCGGGAGATTAAGAGGCGTAATCGATAAATATTTCCATTTTTAAACTACTTGATCATCCTGCTTGAAAATTGGTAGGCATGTTCCTTTCATGAAATAGAATTCCTCTAACAAAGAGTAAAATGAAAATTGACCCCCAAAGATGTTTGCGAGGGGTCAAGAGGAGTTACAGAAAAAAATTCCTGTTTTTAATTGTTAGACCCATATACTTGAAATTTGTTAAGCATGTTTCTTTTGTTGAATAGGGAACCACTAAGAATAAATTTTAAGCAAATCAAGTTCTGGGGGGTTGCAGGGGGTTACTGGGACGTATTGACAAAAAAATTACTTTTTTCGAGCTACAAGGACTATAATAATGAAATTTGGTTTGTATTTTTCTTTTGTTGAATTGAAATCCGCTAAGAGCAGTAATTTTGGAAAACGGCTCTCAACGGGATTACGGGGATATTTATAGTAAATCTTTTGCTTTTTTCTGTTAGATTTAGACTTGAAATTTGGCTTGCATGTTCAATTTACGGAGTAGAGATCCACCGAAAATTGGTTTTGCGGGAATCCACTTGATTTTTGAAATACGAAAGAGCAAACATCATTCTACGCTTCAATTTTAGAGATTTTTAGAAAATACAAATTAGATGAGTTCTGCCCTTTTTTTTATCAACAGGTGACAGTTACAGGTATAAATATATTTTTTAATTCAATCGAATTCTTAATGCTAGGACTTAGATATCAATAATTTATACATATATATAAGCAGTAAAAATTTATAAAACATCATGAAATACCCAGCGAAGCGGGCGGGTAACAGCTAGTATATATAATTAATTAATTTATAACCTAAACAAAATTCCATTTCCCATCTAACATTTATTTTCCCATCGTACATATTCTAGTATTAAATTGAACAGCAAAAATTTTCTCCGAAAAGAAAGTCCAAATATTAGATTTTAAACCCACCTCATTAACTTTTATGGTCTTCAACCTTACGTTTCCACATCTTACTGTACAATCGAAAACTAAACTTAAAATTATCATTTAGCGGCTATGGGAATAAATGTACAATCCAACTAACGTTAGCTTGTCTTCCTGTGAAGTTGTGTTTAATGGCTGTCCTGGTAAAAAACTGTTTTCCCGATAAGTTCTGTATGCTTACATGGAATCATCACATACAGTTGCCTCCGGAAGTCTGCATACAGGTAATCATATTACGTGTTTTTTCTATATTAATATCTTGCTTCAGAAAATCAACACACCTGTCAGGGATTCTTCACAAACTTGCTTTTTGAAACAACAAAATCCACCTTAAATTGAAAAACCAGAAGGACCACCAAATAATCACCCCCCCCCCCCAAAAGTCAGAGTGCACTTATAAAATAGAGCTTTTAAACTTGTAATTGTGAGATAATTACACCAAATCATGTTTTTAAGTAATTATAAGCTGCTACAACGATTTGTTTGGAATTTGATCTGAATGCTTATGTGATTCTATGGTAGGTAACAGAAAAGGGATCGATGTAATTACTGAAAGAATTGTCATCATAGATGTTTAAAAAAGAGGGAAATCATTTAAATGATTTGGATGAAACTGTTAATAGGAGCCATTCATTGATTCAAAAAGTTTTCAGAAGCTACAAATCAACAAAAAAATTTAACGTCCAAGCCAAGATCCGGACGCCTGTCTTCAGTGTCACCTCGAGAATCTTGATTTGTAATACGCTCTGAAAAAAAGATGCAAGACTATAAGCTTTACAAATAGCAAAAAGTGTGGCCTGGGTTATTCCAGAAAATGTGACTTTAACTATAATTCAAAGAGAACTGAAAAATGATGACTATCATGGCTAAGTTGCACTCAAGAAGCTATTCATCTCTCGAGTGAACAGAGCCAAGAGATATTTGCCAAAATACACCTAAAAAGGACACAGAAATATTGGGGAAATGTAATATATTTAACTGAAAGTATAATTTTTTTGCATATTCGTCATCAGAAAAGACAAAATATGACTTCAAAAATTCCTGTTCATATCTTAAGAACGAGAATCTTTTTTCGACTATCAAACATTCATCAGGCATAATGGTTTGGGGATGCATAGGAAGCCATTGGATTTAAGTTTATTGAATTGGCATTGTACAAAATTGATTACTTGAACTTATTGAATTAAAATAACAGGATAAGTGCAGAGAAACTTGCAGCGAGTAATTATTTTTACTTTCAGTACGACAAAGATACCAAACAAGTAGTGAACTTGCTGCAAGTAGTGAACAATGGTGAAGTCATAGCTGCTCTACCATGTCGCAAACCAATACCATAAGCAATCCCAGTCCCCATACCTCAGCACGATAGAGCATTTGTTGGATTTACTCGAGTGGATAATCAGGGATCTTCTAATAATATCCAAACGAATACTCAAATATGTCATAGTAAAAGAATGGGAAAAAATAACCACATAAGAGACAACTTATCTAGTTGAATCCGTGCCAAATATGTTGAGACAGTTGTGGAAAGAACGGAATAGTACTAATTTTTATTTACAATCCATCATCTCAAAGGGTTTTTTCAGTGTACGTAGATTTTTGACGCACACGATTTGTGTCGTTCTTAAGTTATAAATATATGTATTATTTTATGCAATATAATCAGGTAATTTTTGTTTATGCTATTTGAATTTAGGACGTTAGAGGAATAAATAAAAAGTTTTATTGATTCAGGAAGACTTCATTTACGAGTAATTAGTTATCACTGCATAAATATCAAAGATGATCCTCTGTACACAGACTTTCGGAGGCAACTGTACAATATATAGCTCATATTCAAATTTTATAAAACAATTTCTTTCTTCCTTTTTAAATTAAGGAAAACTTAATTTTTTACACTATAACTAGACCCAAAAAATTTAATTTTTCAGTATTATTTTATCAATAAATGAACATAATACATGGTACATGTGAAATAATATCAACAAGTAGCAAAACTTGAATAAAAATATGGAAAGTTATCACTAAACTATTTAAAAATCATATATTTATCTTTAAAATAATGACGATATTCGGAGAAGTTGCTGCAGTATTTGACAAGCAATAACAAAAAACGGTCATAAAATTTTAAAAGAATAAAAAACATTGCTTAATGGTGAATTTCCAAAATGTGTTCATTTCTTAAAAAATTTTAAAAACTTAAATTTACATAACGGTTATAGAATAAAGAAAGACATGTGTTTTGATTGTGTTTAAAATTTGTGAAAATAACTGGATATACTAAATGTGAGTCGCACACATTGTTTTTCAAAATGGCATTTTTATTCCCTGTCGAAATAGATGGTGATCGGCTAGATGGAATATTAATATTAATCGAACATTTTTTTTAATTCAGAACACTTATAAAAAAAGATTCTCTTTTTATACACTCAAGAGCCAAAACATTATGACCACCTGTCAATAACGAGTTGGCCCACCTTTGGCGCACAACACAGCTTCAACCCGCCTTGGCATGGATGCCACAAGTCCTTGGTAGATAGCCGGAGACAGATTGTACCAGATGTTGAAGCAACGGTCACGCAAATCCGAGACATTGCGAATTGGTGGTCTTTGAACTCTGAGCTGCCATCACATGACATCCCAAATATGTTCTATCTGATTGAAATCCGGTGAGTTAGGCGACCAGGACATAAACTGGAATTCAGCATTATGTTCCTGTAACCACTCAAACACAATTTTAGCCTCAACACGGGGCGTTGTCCTGTTGGAACATTTCATTTCCAGCTGGAAAAACAGAGGCCATGTAAGGGTGCAACTGGTCCGCAATGATGTTCAGATACCCTGTAGCATTCATGGTCTGCTTTACCCCAATCACGGGTCTCAGAGACTCTCAAGAGAACGTCCCGCAAAGCATAATACCGCCACCATCGGCCTGTGTATGACCTACTGTACATTGAGGGAGCAACTGTTCGCCTGGAAGACGGCGTATCCTGATCCGGCCATCGGCGTGATGAATGACAAAACGTGATTCCCATCTGACCAGGCAACTCTCTCCCACTGATCCATGGACCAGTCGTGATGTTCCCGGGTCCAGCGCAGGCGCAGTTAGCGAGGACGCTTGGTCAGCTAAGGCACACGAGTGGGACGTTTGCTGCGTAGCCCCATATCCAAAAGTGTCCGCTGAACAGTGTGCTCCGATACTATTCTACTTGGCCCTGCATTGCATTGGGCTGTCAGCTGAGCCACTGTCTGGCTCCGGTTTTACTTCACTATGCGAGACAGTCTCCAACGACCTTTTTCTTTGATAGTGTGAGGACGTCCAACACCATGTCGTCTACTGCTGGCTTCACCGTCATTCATCCACTTTGCATAAGTACTAACAACTGTAGATCGCGAACAACCCACGAGTCGTGCAGTTTCGGAAATACTTGTTTCGAGCCAATACAATCTGCCCTCTATCAAAGTCGCTTCGATCCGCAGCCTTTCCCATCACACACAGAAGTAAGTGAAGAAATGATTCTTCATACTCTCCAGCAGCAGTTAAATACCACTTCCACCTGATCATGTGCCTTCCATGTCATCCAGGCAAGTTCATTGCAAAATATAGGAGTGGTCATAATATTTTGGCCCTTGATGCCCATAATACTTTGGCCTCAACACTTTTGATGTTTTCGTTTTACATGTTAAATTCTAATTTATATTTTTTAAGAACAAAAGATTTTTTTGACTTTGGGTGATTTTTTAGACTCTATTGTTAAAATTAATAACATTAAACTGTTAAAGAATCACACAATAAGTATCTGTTTTCCAATTTAAAATATCAAAAGCATTTTAGAATCTGGTTTCGAATCAATGGCGTAACGAACACCCCCGTTGCCCCCGCATCGCGGGGAGCTCAAGAAACTGGGGGGCCCAAAACCTGATGTTATGGTTTTGCAATCCCTTGTAAGATCCGGTTTGGAGCCCAAAACCTGACTTTGCAGAGGGCCCTAATATTCTCCGTAACTGAACTCATCCGAATTACATGTTTAAAGTTAATTTATTTTATTGTGGACGTTGAATTTTGTAAGCTACTTGAGAACTATTGGCGATCTATCACGTAATTTTGAGCCACGGTTATGTTACGAAGATGATATCAGAGTTGGCACCCCAACGTCACATGGTCAGAAAATCCTTCTGATATTTTACCAAGTAAGAATTTCTTTCTGATGTAAATAGAACATTCGCGAACTTCACCATTCAACTGAAAGAATTATCAAGGAAAACCAGGTAACCATAAAACAACTGATTAATCAAATAATTTCATTTCATTTTTTAATATATTATAAAATGAAAATCACAAAACAAAGTTTTTTTTCCAATTCTCACTACTAGCTTACTCTCTCTATATATTTATTTATATATACGTTTATCTTGTTCAAAATTTCAATCGGAAATAAAATACTTTCTATATATCCAATCAAGTTCAGATAAATTTCTTTAAATTTGTAGTGGATGACACTCGATGTTAATACTGTTTTTTTTTTCAAATATTAATTCATTAATTACAGGTTAGTCAAATAAATTTATTATCGGTTTTAGACGCCAACTTAGATTCCTCTCCATTGTTGTAACCATGTAACTTTTAAAACAATGACAAAAATTAGCGTCGGAAACCTGTTTTTCAGCCAAACTGGGTGTGTATTGTTACAACAATGCAGGCAAATCATGCTATTTTTTTAATTCCTACTATTAGTTCACTCACACCCTATGTATGTATATGTATATATATATATATATATATATATATATATCTTGTTCAAATTTTCAACATTTATAATAAAATACTTTCTATTCATCCATTCAAAGTAGGGAATTTTTTTTATTACTTGTTTATTTTAAAAATCTACAGTTTAAACTAAATAGTATACAAATGAACTAAGGTAGTTGTAATCTAATAGACCAAAAGCGAGATTAGTTGGGATACAGCTAACTCTTAGCTTAGTTATTGAACTCAAAAATGTCCTCCACATTCTGTCAGAAGCTATGTCGTAATATCGGAAGAGTAAACACATCACTTATCTCCGGGAATCCCCATGAATTGAAAAAAATCGATATGTTATCGTCACAGTATGAAATCCGTTTTTCGTTGAATACCTACTTAATTCATGAGATTACTGATCAAGTCAGTCAAATTCAACTTTCTTGTATTTTATTGCTCTTTACCCCTGTTAAATAATCACAATTCCTCCAATTTGTAAAAATTAGCTTCTATATTGCGATAGTCAAATTGATATCAATTAAAGTTTTTAATTCGGAAAGATATAAAAAGAAAAATTCTTATCAGGAAAGGACACGACTTTCAACCCACTATGAAATGTTATACAGTAATAATTTCCATGTTTCTTATAAGAATGTGAAAAATAGTACGTCTTTTTAAGGTATGCGACTACTTGCAACAACTTTAAAAAAAATAGAGACATGGGGATTTTGTTGTTGTTTTTAGATTTGTTAGTATATTTTAAGAAAAATATGCAAAAACTAAGAAGAGAAATAGAAATTATTACTACTAGAATGGGAAAAAATGGGTAAAAGTTGACAAAAAATAACATAAACGTGGCCCATTCTGTACCAAAAGTTTATAAACAATTTTTAAATTTTGATGTATTGCTAATTTTTACAAAAACTAGAGCACTTTATCTAAGTAATTATTTGAAATTGCTTAAAAAAACAGTAATTATATTCACATAAGGGGCTGTAAATTTTGTAATAAAACAGTGATTGATAAATCTGTAAGTTAAAAACTTCTAATATTATACAGAAAATACACAAAAAATTTCAATTATTGTTTTCAATTTTTTTTTTACCAATCGCTCCCCATTTCAGCATTTCCAAAAAAAAAAGAGAAAAAAAAGCACACACACATATACAAATTTTGAGTAAAACGCATTTTAAAGTATAACATATCTTGCTTAAAGTAATGACATCTGCTTTTACTAAGAAAATTGTAGTTTTTGTTCTAGTGAACAGAAAATAATAAACTTGGTATTTTTATAAAGCTAATAAGACGGCCTATAAAATAAAATCATAAAAAAAAAACATTTGTCAGTTTTTGATAAAATTCTCAATTTTGGGATAGTCGGATACCTTAAACATGATATTTTTTTATAAGTAACAATGTTTTTTGGCACTTAAAATATAAAGATTACAATAGCCCCGGGGTGCGTAGTTGCTTTGGTTCAAGGGTCACATTGTGGAAGCAGAATGTATTGAAGACCATACATTTTATAGTGATTGCATTCCTCAGTTAACTTTGCATCTAAGAAGATATGAATTGCACTATAAAAATCAATCAAGAAAAAAATCAAATAGTGGTAGTTTAATTTAATTCATTTGTTCTGAAAATTTCATACATATAGCTGCACAAGCACATTCAATTTTAGAATCAGTTTAAGGAGACAAATGTACCCTATATATAAATAACACTCTTTTCTACCATTTTTTTAAAATCAAGGGTGAGATTGTTTGTTAAAATTCTCACCTCAGCTTGCAAGTTAAGTTCAGCCAATTTTAGCATATATTTACTCTTCTGCAAGGAAACTTTGCTCACAGATATATGTTGATCCAAATGTAGAGAACATTTTCTGTATATTTTATTGTCTTACTTCCACAATTAGCCCATCTCTGCAACAACCAAAATTTTTTGCACCAGACTCTCAGAACATGAGCGAGAAAAATATAATTTCCTCCTTTAACTGAATTTATGAACTCTTCCACAAACCATGCGGTGAGAAACACTTGTTCGATAGACTGACTATCTAGTGCGAGTTGCGCTACTGTTGGCTCTTAAAAGCCCTTGTGTAGCTGTCCTATACTTGTAGTGATATGTTAAATTTAAATTTGAAAAGAAGCTTGTTGACGTTTTTGACGTTTTTCCAAATATGAATACCGTTTTAAAGATTTTTATAAAGCTCCCTATTACTAGTGAAGCAGAGCGTGCATTCTCTAAAATGTCCTATTTTGAAATATAGGACAACAGCGACAAATACTAGACTTACTTATTTATCACTTCTTTCTATTAATTATTCTTCTTTCGATCTCACTAAATACTTAAAATGTGATGAGCAAATAAAAGAATTTGCAGCACAAAAGTATCGAAAAGTTTTCTTTTGTAAATTATGTTGTTGTTTATAACGAATTTAAATTGTTTGAAATAAAAAAAAAAACCCTAAGCGAAAGTTTCGTATATTTAGAATTTTTCCCCACAAAACATTTTTTTAGGAAAATGGCAAAATTTTTAATTATTTAGGGGGGCCCCAGGTATCATTAGCCCAGGGCCCCCAAAGGACACGGTCCAGCCCTGGTCACGTAAAACAGCTACATTTCCGATCCTACTCGGGAAAAGACTAATTTAGATTTAAAAAGGGCTGGTTATAGATAAATCTCTTCGATCGATTGCTAGAGACCAAAGTACCACTCAATAGTTTAAAAAAAAATGTTCATGCAAGATGAAGCATGTGTGTCGACAAAAAATGCATTTGTTTTATTAATGTTTTGTGATGTTTTTCCGCATGCCATTTTAATAATCCTCTGTGGTAACAAAAGATTTTATTCTGTGTGAATTCATATAAAGTACATTATTTTATATGTTGTATAATTGTTAAGTTGTGTATTTTACAATTTTAATTAAATAATTAATCACTGTAAAATCCAGCGTATATATATATAATGCACACCTATACGTTCATGCTGCATTTTTTAATTTTTAGGTATATTCGCAGTATAACACGCACACCCCTTTTATATGAAGAAACCCTGAAATGTTCGTATCTAATATCCTTAAATTTTGAAGCAATCTATTCGAGATATTATTCCAAGCTTTTGAAAAAGTAATATATTTCTAGAACTAAAACCCTTCAAGTTCATCAGGAATGTCATTTCTTCTAAATACATAGTATTTCGATATATATAGATGGCTAATTTTTTCTATGCTCGTCTCTTTTTTTTTTTTTCATTTTTAAAATTGTCACTTTTATACCCGGCGTATAGCATGCACCTGTAAATTTTGATCTTATTTTTCGTGTTAAAAGTCCGCGTTATACGCTGGATTTTACGTTATATGTTTGTAGATATATATTTCAGCATTTGCTTCAAAACGCTTCTCTTTAATTGGAATTTTGCTTTGAGATATTTACTTCTTGACATGTTGTTGATTCCAAATATGAATTCATTTGCGATAATAGTTGCTGATGCACTATATAAAAACAAGCATACACACTCAAACAAAAAAAACAGCGACAAAATTTACGCGCAAAGCTTATGAAGGACAAACGCCTTTTACTTGTTATTCAAATGAATCTCAGCTCATATGCTTCTATATCGGAAGTTTCCAAAACGTTCTTTTCTAACATGATTTCCCTGATTAATTGGTTCCGGTGGCTGATGCAATATTGCATCATTTCACTACAAAATTCGAAGATGCGGCACTTTTTTTACGAACTAAAGTGGCAGTAAAAATTATATTTCCGATTAGAGGGGGAAATAAATAGAATTATTACGAGATATCCTGGAACGTTCGTTCAAGACTAAAATAAATTAAAGAACGTTCCTTTCAAGGAAATTAAAATGGAAAACCATAATATGATTGAGTGAATTTAGGGGAAGGAAGTAATGGCTCAAGAGCCAATTTTGACAAAACTGCGTTAAACATTCGTTTAAGAGGATGAGTATTTTCTGAATTAACTGAATTATGCACTTAAATAGTAACAGAAGCACAAACATTATTATAAGGTAAAAGACGAACATATAAATTCTTAATATGGATACCATATTTTACTTGTGTTATAGTTATTTCTGTATTAAGAGATTTTTTGTATTTTATGTTGTATTTTGAACTTTATGTTACAAGTTAACAAATCTTACACTTATAAAAAAAATAGATCGTAAAAGCAGGGGGGGGGGGGCTTGGGTCCGGACCCCCCCCCCCATAGCCCTTTCTTTTCAATTGATTATAATCTTTTGTATATAGTACGTAAAATTTTTGATGAAGTATTTGTCATTTCTAATTAATTTTATTAATTAATGCTAATTATTTTTTCAATAATTAATTTTTTACTGTTTTTTTATTCCCGAAAATCGAAAAAATCAAAAGAATCTGTTGGACGTCGTATTGGAGCATGATACGAGAATGGTGGACTTTTGACCCTGGTTCCTTTTGCCTGAACCCTTCCCCTCCTTGAAAAATTCCTGTGTTCGCCACTACGTAAAAGTATGGGTTTACATCTTTCAGTTTTTATGTAACCATTTACACATTGGCCTATTTCCGAACTTAATTTTCAAAAATATACGCATTTAAGGAGCGATAAATTTTTTCACTCACAAAAGTCTTATTTAACTGAAATAAAACTCACTAAAAGATAAAGATTCTTTTTTGTGTGAATTGATGTATTATTTTCATGTAACCGAAAATTTAAGAAATTATTGAAAGAAAAAAAGAGTTAAATTATTCGAAATTTAACTATATAGGAGCCATCATATTTATCTCCTAAGTTTCATATCTGCTTCTCCTTTAGTTGGCATGTTTTAGGTTCATGCGTTTTTGACATTACAATGTGAGAGAATCATCATTACTTTTGATAATAACCACATATTTTATTTATTTATTCATTTTTCCATTCCATACAAATTATTTGCATGGCGTAAACCTTGATCAAACACAAACACAAAATTCTCGACAAAGAATTTTCTAATTGGTAAAAGAATTGAAGTGAATATTTTAAATGTGTTTTTCAAGATACACTTTAATTTTTCCCGCCATATTTACAGATTTTAATTATTTTTCTTCCTGAAACTTTCGAATTCTTTTCAATAATTTAAATGCTTATAAATTTCATTTTTGCTCAAATGAAAATAATTACAATTGGTCACACCAGCAGCTTACACAGGAGAGTGTTATGAGGGGGGGGGGTGTACTTTCTAAAAAGAAGTAGACGAAAGGGCTGAGGTAAAAATTGAAAATATGTTTGTTTATGAGGAGTTGAACCGCAACCCCCCTGTTGTGAACGCCAATCGGTCACATTCGTTTTCGATAACTGTTTTTCCAATTATTTCGGTAGTATACAATAAAAATTAACTATTGAAGTATTTATTAAAACATTTGTTCGCATACATTTTTATCTACTCTTTAATAGTAGTATGTTCCGCGTTTCATTTATTTTTTTTTACTAAATCAATTTTCAACTGAAATTCATCAGAAATGTATTTTCTCTTTCTGTTGGTCCTTTTCCACGTTTATTCATGAGAAAATAAAGCTGTAAATAATGTAAAAATTATAATCTCCGAACGCATTTCTAAAAAACAACTATAAACGAGCATTTAAAAAAATATTTTCAGCACCATTAATCTTATAAAATTCGAAAGATGGTTTGTAATTTCAGAGTTTCAACAGATTATTTTAAGTTTATGGTGAAAATGTTAATATATTGGTAGAAACACCAACAAATGCAAAAACAACTTAAAAATTTACCACTTCAAGCCCGTTACACAGTAAATGAAGATTTCTGGATTCAGTTATTCCCTAGATTTTTCCCATCGCAATAATTCATCGATCGTTTCCAAATGCATAAAACTTTTTTTTTATACGCATCACATCTTCACAAAAAAATCAAATCTGTATTTAATAAATTTTTGACAAAGGCAAAGCATTATATAATATTTCGTTGCAACTTAAGCTCTACTATTTCTGACTTGATTCCCATTAAGCAAAAGTAAAATTTAAATTGCACTGAGAATATGTGTAAAGCTCTTAAGTATCTAAATATTCAGTTAAAACGAAATAATGCTTGATTCAAATGTGTGAAAATGAAGACAAAAAACTAATTTATAAATAAATGTAAAATACACGAATTTCTAAGTATAAAAACATATTCAATTCGATTTTAAACCAAAAAAAAAAAAATAATTACTAAATATTTCATAATAAAATTATTATGTTAAGAAATAATAAATAGCAGATTCTATTTTTTTATTAATTAATTTTAATTATAAAAATCTCTACTAGATAAGTGAATCTACTTATGATTTATTAATGCTAAATTTAAATAATCTCGACTCTAGAATAGTTTAAATAATCTCTAATAGAAAAACAGAAATGATCTGAACACAAAAAAGAGGGCAATCAAGCACATATTAGAAACTTAAAAATATGGATGCTGCAATACTATAAACAATGCTGACTCTCTCTTAGATGTCTTTTAATTTCTTGTAAAACAGAGGTTCAACCCGTTTTGTGGCCAGCTAGCCTTCTTTTTTTCTCTTTATAATATTTTGTGAAATCCTATTGAAAAAAGTCGACAGAGATGCATTCAAAAATGCACAAGTCGAAGTGAATCAGAGAACAATATACAAGTTATTGCCAGATTCGAGATCCAAATACAAATTCAAGGCACTAATATTACTGGTCGAATTGTAGCACAGAAATTATTTTTGCAAAAATAATTATAAACTTTGCTTATTAAGTTGAATACTAAAATTGTAAGAGTCGCTAAGAATAATTTGTATATTTGTCTACACTGTAATATCAAGAATAAAATAAAATTGTTAAAAAAAAAACATATTTTTGAGAGCCACTGTAATCTATATATATGAGTGTGAGAGATGTTTAGGCGTAACTTGAATACTTATTTTGAACATTTTAATTTTTTTCGACCAAGACTCATTTTATCTATAAATACATGATAGTAATCACGATATTGTGCATCGCCAACACGTATGGCGCCCTGTTTTAAAATGGACACTCATTAACAACCGATAGTATCTAAAAACAAAGAATTCTTAGGAAAATTCACAAAATTTAAGAGCATCTCAAGTTGTTTACACCCCACAGATGACTTCACGATTTTTTTTAGCAAAAACAGGAGCGTTTGTGTGTGTGTGATGGGTTTGTTCTAAGATAATGACTACTTTAAAATTCTGCTGTTTAGTGAAATTTTCAGACTTCAACATTTTCGATGAAATTCACTTTTTTCCAAAGCTGATGTGAAACAAGTGGTAAACTAATACGTACATGTATTTCGAACATCAGATAACCCATTGCCTTTTACAATATCGACGCACTTTAGTCTAAGTTCCTGTTTCACATACGGCGCTCGAGTTCTTGTTACTCCAAAATACAGAAGCTCATTTGATGAAATGGTAATGAAACTAATTAAGCAAAATTTAGCACTTACCACTTCGAACCAAAAACCCTTGAAGTATTATTGAAAGTGTTGCAGTTATCAGAAGCAACCTCATTTCGTTCCGATGGAGGATGGCACTAAAATTCCGGAACTAAAGTTGATTGTTTATTTTTGCTTTTTTGAAACAACACATCATTTCCACTCGACGTAAGCGCGATGGCTTCTTTCTCCGAAGCTGTGATTACGTCAGGGCCACGACCTTAGTCATTGAGCGATAGATGGGATATTTCGATATGACCTGTAAGACCTCAGACAGACGTAGTGGGGGCTGTGCAAAAATTAAAATGAAAATTAAAACCAGTTCTGTTATCGCTTTACTCGTTTTATAAGGGAAAATGGGTTCAAAACATACAAGTGGTTGGAACGACTTTTTGAGTAATCACGAATTTAACCTTGAATTTGGCTTCGCTCTTCGAATTACGTCTGTTTGATTGCGTGCGTGTAAACCGATTCAATCTCTATGTCTTTGTTACACGAAGAATTTCTACTTTTTTCGAAAATTTCCAATGTCGTTGCAGGAAAGGGGACGAATTGAACCGTATCAAAACATTTCAGAAAAATGTAACAATGATGACTGCTTGTTAAATTCTATCGAATTTATTATTAAAAATACACATTAAAAAGAAAAAATCCCAAAAATTTTTTCCACCATGATATTTACAGTTGCGTATGTCAAAATTTTTCAATGGGGGGAGGGGGGGTGAGAGTAGAAATTCTACCATTCGCCTATCAAACCCCAATACACCACTAAACACTTGCAAACAGAGTGCACACCACTTTTGACCTTATCGACAGTTGAAATCATCGAATAAATTATTACGTTAAACAAACACTATATTAATTATTTTGGGTGGTGTATACATAAGAAAAATCAATCGAACAAATAATTAAGGGTGATGGGTTTCCTCCCCGGATCCCTACATCTTGTGTACGCCACTGCATACGTATATAATGTTAATATTCTAAATATTTAATGTGTTAGAAACATAATTTATAATTAAAAGTATTCATCTATAGATAATAAAATTTACGTAGACAATAAAAATTTGTAGATTAATTATGTAGATAATAAAAATATTTTATTTCCATTCTCTGACTTCTCCATATTCATGTAAAGAATAAATAATAATAAGTTTTAAGAAATTAAGATGTTTGTAAGAAAATCAGACGTTTTAAAATTATTATAACTATTATCGTTAGTTAAAGTTCTTCAATGAATTTTTAAAAAATAACTTATTTTAATTTTTTGATTCAATTAATATTTTTTTTAAAAAAATTAATTAAGTTTAGTTTAATTTTTTTATTGCTTACGAGCATTTTAATCAGGTGTATTCGGGTGAATTTTTTCCATCAAATACAGCAACATCGGCGGAAAGATGCGAATTGCACCAAGTGACATCCCAACCTCCAAGCATAAAATTTTCATGAAGTTTTTTATTTAAAGAACTATATTTTTTACTTTATCTATGATACTTGCATTTGCTATTTTAACATACCCTTAATGTTTAACTTGTATGACATCATGACGTGTTCGTATTTGACAACATTAATCTGCACATAAAAAAACATTATAATATCTTATTTTTTTCCAGTTACACTTTGTTTATAAAAATGAAAATCATTATTTGTTTTTCGAAAGTTGAAACATACAGAATATGTCATAAGGTTGTATTAATTCTATTTTAATGATGAATTTTTCATTGAATATTTTTAGAATATTTGTTGTTGAGAAGAGCGACATTAACACCAAGTACATTTATATTTTATGTTACTTTATGAAAATAAATGAAAATTTATTGCTTAAATATTAAATTATATTCTTGAATAATGTTTCACAAAAAACAAAAATCTAAAGGATCAACTATTTAAAAAAAATTATGATTTGGATAAAAAAAAGTTTCTCTATAACGCTAAAAAAATTTTACATTTGTTACAAAACAGGTATAAACAAGTAATATAAAAAAATTAAGCCAATTCCTACTAAGATCAACAAAAAATTATTTTAGTTACTTTTTATTAAATAGTTAATATAAATATGTATATACACATATGACAGAATCACGACATTAAATGGCAATTAATTTTATTAATTATCATGAATGTATAGTATTGTCATCCAAAACAATCGTGTATATAAAATTTCAGTTCAAATGAATGATTTGTAACGTGAGGGAAAAAAACCCTTTCAAGTTTTGATACAAGTCGCTAAAAATGAAGCCAACATGGCTGTATCTGTAATTCTTTAAATAACTAATTTCAGTTAAATTATTTTAATTAATTATAATTAAAGTATCGTATTGTATCCCAAAACAATAGCGTACAGAAGATTTCAGCTCAAATGTGTGATTTAAAATGTGTGAGGAAAAAAAAACATTTTCAAGTTTTGACACAAGTCTCCAAAATGGTCGCTAAGTCACCAAAAATGATGCCAACGTGGCTGTATTTGTAATTTTTTGAATAATTAGTTTTAATCGATTAAATTTTATTAATTATAAAGAAAATAACTGTATTGTCATCCAAAATAATCGTGTATATAAAATTTCAGCTCAATTGAAATGCATTTTATAAACGATTGAATATTTGAACAAGATAAATATATAAATAAAGAGAGAATATGAACCATTAGTAGGAATTCAAAAATTAAGAAAACTAGTCTCATAAAACATATATTTAAAACATTTGCACTGGTTTAATGAGCTTAATTCATGATGGTCACATGATAAATATAATCACGTGTTCTGCACTGAATTTAAAACTGACATTATACTCGCTTTTGTACTTGTAAAATTTGGGTTAAATTTCAAATTTAGTAACTGAGTAAAAATATTGAAATATTAAGATTCCTTCGAAGCGTTTTTCAAAATTAAAAAATTAATTTATTAATATGAGCAATTTTAAATCAAGTGCATTTATTTACCTATTATTATTGGTGGAAAATACGTAGAAGAGAGTCGGATATTATGGAATAGTTGGGTAATATGGAATACCGATCTTTTGGCTCTGTTTGTAGCTGCTAATGCGTCGGAAAACCTTGAAGTACTGAGGAAATACTCTCATGATGCATTGCATAGAGAGATGACCACTTGCTGTTGCCGTACTACTCGCTACAGAACGAAGTCTATTTTGCGATTCTCAAAAGTTTTTACAGTCAAGGTTTCAGACATTTTTACTTACTAGTATACATGTGATTTGAACATTGAAATTAAGCATAATGTACACCTAACGAATTGTAGTTTGTAATACTGCTGTAGTTTTTGGTTGGCCATGTTTTGTTCTTCAGTTTAAAGGTTCATTTTCCAAGATAGTGTCTCGGGTATTACGGAAAACTAGGTATTCCATAGTACTGGAGGTAAAAGTATAGTATTCCATATGACCCGACAAAATATACTGAAAAAAAAGAAAGTTTAAAAGTGTATTTGGAGTATTATATATATATAGATATATATGCGTGTGTGTATGTGTTGTGGTTTTTCGAGTCAACACCAAGGCATTTTATTTTGAAATGACTTTATTCCATGAAATAAATTTTGGATCTGCTTGCTAAGAGAGAGAGACGGACACCAAGTTTTAGAATCTATAACCACTTACAGGCCAGGTATTTTTCAAATACTCTTCTTATTGAAGGGATATATTTGAAAGTTAAGCATTTAAGCATGACATACGAGGTAATAAAAGTTAATTGTCGGAGCAGCAAAATTCTGTTTAGGGTCATGTGTTCTTCATTCCCGAACTGGATAATAAATTTAATACTTAAAGATATAACGGGAAAATAAAAGTTAAAAGTGGTCTAGGGATTTAATTTTAGATCTAATTTAATTATCCTTACATATATATATATATATATATATGTGTGTGTGTGTGTGTGTGTGTGTGTGTGTGTGTGTGTGTGTGTGTGTGTGTGTGTGTGTGTGTGTGTGTGTGTGTGTGTGTGTGTAAGATATGTGATATATATATGTATATATATATATATAGATAGATAGATAGATAGATAGATAGTATAGATAGATAGATAGATAGATAGATAGATAGATAGATATCCGATGGGACTGTGGATTGGTATTTTTACCATTGCAGACCTAGTACATCCCCAAGAGCTGGTATATATATAGAGAGAGAGACAATAGTTATTTTTCATATAAAGTTGTAGTTACTAAGTCTCATTTTTAAAACTAAACTGAATCGATTGGAATGGAAACAAAATATAAACAACAGGCAGGAAAGCTGGATCTTCGTCTTTAATAACGTATTTCTCACCTAAGAAAACGTTAGAGGATAAACTAAAAGAAAAGGACAAAAAGAAGGAACCAGAGTCTTAAGAACAAAAGAATATTCAAAGACACTTTGTTAGGAAATCAGACCGAACTTCTAGACTTAGAGAAGACTCCAGTATTAGCAGCAATGAATCGGTTCATTCTGATGAATCATCTGTAATGAAAAGCAAAGACGCTGAATTATCTTCTGTATAGGGAAATTTGGATTAAATTCATATCCTGTTTTCTTTGGGCTCATCTTGAATGTACTGGGGCAAAGAAAGAATATTATAATTGTGGTTTTTGTAAATAAAATCAGAACAGAAATCATCTTCACGTATTTTTAAAAATATAGCCTTTATGGTCAAAAATAGCTGCGTCTTATGAAATCTTAATTAGCTTTCCAACGGTTAAAACCACGTATTCCATATTACCCTCCATTTATAATTTTAAAAAAAATAATAAGCTTTTCTATAACAACAAAATAAATATTATTCTTCTCGACAAGTGATGACTCCTTACAATCGTTTATAGCATAGGTTCTCAACCTTTTTTGAACTGGCGCCTCCTTTTCTAGTAAATATTTCCATACCGCCCACTCTAAAGAAACAAGAGTGTACATAATACATGATAAAAACAAGAGTTAAGTTTTAAAAAATATCTTATTATTAATAGAAAATACATTTTTTAATATAATTTTTTTCTAAAGCACCAATTTTTTTACTTCCGAATCTGAAATAGCTATTGCCACAAATATATTTAAATGTGTAATATTATATATTTTAGTCATACATAGGATATTGTTGTAATTGAAAAGCTACTGAATTTCTTCATCATTTAAAAGAGTGGGATAAAAAAAAGTTGTAGCTTACCTGTTCTACAGACAGGCAGGGGTTTTGATGTTGTTGTTGTTGTCGTGTCCTTCCCGCAGGGAAGGAATGAAAGTTGCCATTGCCTGTGAGACAGGTTGAACTTCTTTACGATAGATGGCAACACCACCTATCTCCACCTCCACAATTTTGGCACGGAGCTGAAGGGGAGGGAAATATTCTCCAGCCCCCTGCACTCGTGGTTTCTGCTGCGACCGCCCACAAGACTTTCGGACCCACTGATTTAACGAGCACGTACTCCGTCTATACTCGGTGGTATTTAGTGGCATCGGGTATCGAACCCAGGCCCTCAGGTCTGGAGTCCGATACTTTAACCACTAGGCTACCCACGGCCCCAGGGGTTTTGATGATACAAAGTAATTCGTAATAAACCATTGCATTCAAAATAAATATAAATTGACAGTTTCAGTCTTTAAAAAATCACACTTTAATTCCTGGTCAGCATATTTAATTATGTTTCTTGAATACTATACGAAATTAAATGCTGTGGAAGAAACATTTTTCCTACTGCTCACAGCAAAGACAACACTTTCTCTACAGAAATTATAAAGCACTATATAATTCAATTTAATGTAGGTCTGAATGTAATGTTATCTTGAAGTTTTTCATCCTCTTCCCGAACTACCGAAATATGTGAACTTTCGCACATGTGATATAGAAATGATATAAATGCAATCAACATAAGTAAACAGTATTAAAGATTACTTTTGTTAGGACATAATCAGCGTGTTTTTTAAGTCTTCTTTAGACTGTATTTGGTTAATCTTTACAAGCCCCTCCATCCCATCTTAACGCCCCCTAATTTTCTCTGGGTCTCTTACTGCCCCCCTGAAAGCCTCAAACGCCCACAAGGGGATGTTGTTGCCCACGTTGAGAACCTATGGTTTATTGTATGTATCCATGATGATTTTAAAGATTATTTTTTATCGAAAACAAGTAAAGTTATTTTTAGAAATGTAAATGATGTTCCATAATACCCAACTCTCATATACTGTTAAAAGAAAGTAAATGTCAAAAACGAAAGTAAGCAACAACAAAGCGCAGGAACTGACTGGCTAGAAGGACGTGTTTACATTTTTCATGTGACCATGACGTCACATGAATTTATGAACTGATAGGTTGAAAACACGTGACTGTAGTAATAATGTGACTATGGCAACACATGAATTTATCCCATTGTAAGCAATATCTAAAATTTTACAGCACTTACCTCTCCCCAGGGAGGAGAGAATTCAATGAACTATTCAGTTTTAAAGTGCACTCTTTTTATACCTCTATTATTTTTATTCATTGAAAAATCCTCCAAAAGTATCAAATGAATTTAAATCCACAAAATTACTACAAGTGAACTCATTTGAAAAAAAAAATCAAGTTAATCAAATTTTTATAAAAAAATTTCTTTTTTACCTTTTTTTCTTCTTTTTCTTTCGAACAACATTAATACAAAACAGAACAGCATTCCTAAATGTATAAGCAGATAGGAACAAAAAAACATCCTCTTCGTAATATCTAATTATATATGAATATTTTTACATACATATATATATTTATTATTTTATAATATTTTATTTACTCATTTTCAAAATTAATGAATTTACTCAATTTTAAAGGATTTTGAAATATTTTTCTCAGTTACGAGTATTAATGAATTTAAGATATAAAGATAATCTTTGAAATCTGCATCCTCAACTGTAGAAAATGGTAATAATGCATTGTGAAAGGATTAGTTATTTGTCAATCCATCAATGTTCCTCCTACTGCTTAATTTCATTTTTGTGTACGATAAATTCTCAGTATTATATTGTACTATATCCTTAATATTATTATTAAATTCTCATAACTGTTGTCATCATTTATAACACTCAATGCAAAATTGCCGTGGAAACTTTTTGTACTCACCATACATGTACTATTTAGCTTAGGTTTGGATAAAATTGTACTTTTATTATTTTTTTTTGTATGTTCATTTATATGTATGTACTTTTTGAAATTTTCTCTTCAATTTTTATTATTATACATTTTAAGTAAAAAAATAGTATTTTTTTTGTAATACAATTATATGTGTCATTTACCAACGCCATCGATTATGTATTCATCTGTTGCGCGATGGCAACATATTGGTTGTTTTAAAAGTTGTTTGTGTAGTAAGAATCTCTCTGTGGAATACGAAGTTGCTGTTTTTCTCTCGCTAATAGAAGTCAGCTGCAAAAAATTGCTGGCATTTATTTTAACGCTTCCCCCCTGTTGCCGATATAATAATTAATGGACTGTATATTTTAACAAATTTTAATGAGCGAAACGGATCCTAACCATATGGGATCGCTATACTTTTCGAACTGAATACAAAAAGTTACAACAGTTGGCTTGGAGCAAATCCATACAAAGGAATTCTCGCCAACTGGCGCCACCCCCCTCCCCCGCAAAATAAATAGTTGTGTTTTTAAAATCAAGATTTTTATTGTGTCCTGCGTCGACTAGCTAAAGAGTTACAGTTGCAGGTACAATACCAAAGTGCGGTTAAAGTGTAATATGGGGGGGGGGGTGTCAATTTTTTTTGGTTACCAAAATCGGTCGCCAAGCTTCTTCATTTAGCGATAAGTGTCCAGAAGCCAGAATGAATTCATTATCTCCCCATGATTTTATCTAGATAAAAATTGCCAAATCCAAAGCCCCCTTTCCTTATACTACACTTGAGGCCCGCTTCCGTTTTTTAAGATGGAAAAAGCTTTAAAAAGTTTAATTTCATGTATTTTGAATTCTAAATTGATGACCGAAATCGTATTATTTGAAGACCTTTCAAACAGGAAATTCAACAAAATCTTTTAACATTTACTTTAGAATTTTGTTATTACTTTAATAGTTTATGTTATTTTTTTTACTGCGTGGTTACATTTTTTTTTTTTTTTCATTTATAGTGATATAAAACCTAACAGTAGAATCTTTGAGAAGATTCATCTAAATTAAAATAAAAGTAAAAGTAGAGGTCTGAGAGCGAACTAGTATATTTCGTCACAGTGCTCTTCAAGGTCATTTCCTTGTCATTCGCCTTTTAAAACGTGTCATACAATAAATATGAAGTGCGCTTTTGTGACTTTGTTGAGCCTGGATTCTCCTTAAGTGAATCCGTTATGCATTTCACAAATACTGAGAGTTGAAGTAAGTAAATAAAAAAAAAATGATTAATGATTAAATGAATTACTATTCATAGTGTCTTTTAAACCAATTAATTGTCCTTCCCCATTTTTTATTTATTTTTTATTTTTAAAGATTTTAAGATATTTATTTAAACAAATGCACATATGCAGCTCTTAGATTTTGATATATTTTACCTATAAATTGCTATTTGATTTTGCTTTCATTCTTGTACAATATTTAACAGGCAAAGGCTTTTAAAATCATGGAAATAAAGAACAAGATATCAATCATTGGCATGGCCAAGTAATTTTAGCGCGTTTTTCACATGTTGTATTTTACAATAATGCAACTAATGAAATTTTTTTACTAACATAAAGTAGTACTGTACCACTACTCTAAATGTACTACTATTGAGCTGAAAAGAAATAATGACACAAATCTGTATCAGCGCTATAAAAAAGCAAAAAAAAATTTTTTTACAGAAGCTACAAAAGCCCGGACTAACGAAATTCAGGAAAATTTGTAGGAAAATTCTGGAAAACTGTGGGGAAATTTAAATATGATTCGGCTCATCTAGGGCACAAATGCGACCAAATGCCGAAAACCCGAGGTCAATTGGTTGCTTATTGGCTGAGAAAAAGGTACGACAAAATATGGAACGAAGACGAAATTTGCGTCCTAATAGCGCTTTTGTTCCACTACGTGAAAAACGCTCTAATAAAGGCATAAACATCTTTTGTACATGTTGTGCATTAGCTCTGAAGTGTGTGTATTTATTTGTTTTTTATATATATAAAGATAAAGTTTTATGAAATATTGATCTTTCATTTGTTTTCTTCTATATATTCATTATGGCAGTATAATGTTTAATTGATCTACATTTGTGCAATTTTTTATGGTAAGCAGTTTTAAATAAGCTATATAACATTTCATAAAAGTTGCAGGCTATTCGATGAATATTATATTTTGCTACTCATGGAATTAAAACTTCAAACTCATATTTCTCCATGTTAAATTTTTGTACACATACTACCATTCAAACCCCTAAGGCTTTTTCGATAACTGAAGTATGGGTTTGAAATTTTTATACATGTTCTGAAATGTATGTTTTGTAAAACTGTGCATGGAATTAGCTCTAACATGTTTAGTACTTTTTCTAAAAAATTTCAAAATCAAAATTGGTGTTTTTTTGAGAATTTTAAGAAGTTTAACTATAAAAAAAATTAAAAAGCAGCAGCAGAAAATATATAATGCCCAGTTTTATGCAGTATATAATAAGGTACTTTGGAAAAAAAATTTGGAAGAAAAGAGACATATTTAAAAACGCCTTGAAAATTTAAAAAATGTCTTAAAAACTTCAAAAATTTAAATTTTATAAACATTTTGAAACAAATTTAAAAAAATTTGTATGGAATTATTATTAAATATGAACCTTTATAAAATACAATTAAAACCAAATAACAAATATTAAAAATAAACAAAAAAATTGTGAATATGGTACCATATTGCCTTAAGAACATTTCAATAATTTGTAATAGTACCACAGACTGAATAGTGATGTTTGCACTTTTTTGTGATTTAAATAAATAAGATGTTCCTTTATTTATTTATTTATTTGTGATTCTTTATATGCTGTTATAATTTATAAGTTAAAAATTATTTCTTGTGATATTTACACTCTCTAATAAAACTGCTAAGTAAAACTAAGAAAAAAACACCCTTGTTTTCTTTCTTTTTCTAAAATTTCTAATATCAGTATTAAAACCGGTATTCCGGTATTAAGTTCTAAGAAATACCGAATAAAGGTATTGAACTTTTGGTCCAATATTGCAATCCCTAATTGTAATGTATAATTTATTTCGTATTGATGGGCCAGCACCGTTAGATGTATGAGTTGGTGGGATATATGAAACATTTCTTGATGACTGGCCTGGAATTTGTGAGGTACAGAAGTTCTGACGTTCAGGAACATGCTTTGCAATTGTTTTTAAGGGTTGGGATCTGTCTGTAAATTAATCAAATTAGCTGCTCTTTTCTTATCTCTATACCGTTTACTTTTTGTTTGTCTTGTTCTTTACGACGTTTAATTATTATCTCCTCTTCAACTCTTATTGCTTGATGTTGAGAAATTAGCAAATTAATTGTTTTATTACGTTTTCTCTTATCTCTATATCGCTGACACCTAATTTTATTTTGGAGTTTTCTCTTTCTTTCAGTTTCATCAGATTTTTCCCCTTGATTTTTATCATTATCCTAGGAAACCGCTCCTACCCATTCTTCTTCATCTTCTTTTCTGTTTTTTTTTTCTTTTACCACCGTCTGAAGACTTCATCGGGATCAAGGATCTAAACAAAAATGAAAAACGGATATTTAAAATAACCCTAATTCCATGACAATATTTTTTCGTAAATTTCTAATAATAAAATTGAATGATATTAAGTTATAGATAATCCTTTTGCAAAAAAATAACAAAACACATATTTTATTTTTGACAATTTAAATTAATAAATAAGGATTTCGAAACATAAAATTTTTAAATAAAATAAAATATTTAATGTAATTAAAGTCGGAACCGTTTCCATTATTTTAAACTAAAGATTTGAATGATTTATGGTAATAAACTATAATTTTGCAGTAATAACCATATTTTAAACTTCAACACAGTAATCTTGAGTTATTAACAGATTTTATAAAATTTTTAATTTCAAAATCCACAATAAAAATATGATTGAACAACTAGAAGTCTGTTTTACCACGGTTGTAAGAAAACGTCTAAGCCACTGTGGAATACTAAACCGGATTGCCTGATGCATTGCAGAGGTTAAATATTAAAAAATAAATAATACAAAATTTTCAAACGCCAGAATAAATACGAAGAATTAAGGTAATTTTAGATAATATAAAATTTTCAAAAGCCAAAATAATTACGAGTGTTTAAAATAATTTTCTGTTACATATTTTTTATCTTAAAAAATATTAGTGTATTTATTTAGTACTCACTATTATACTGCACAATGATTCTTCAATTAAACGATTCAAATAATAATCAAACAAAAACACTATTTCAACAATGCACAGTATATACACATTGAACTTTTCACTAAATCCATTCAATTTCACTTATAAGACATACACAGCACTATACGTCAGCTGTATAGCTACAGATATACTACAGATATAAGTATGTCGGTGACGAGATTTCACCCATCCAAGGCGCACAGCACACTGTGCGTGCGCCAGTTATGAGCATGTCAGTGAAGCGAAACCATACGAATTTCCCTTACCAAAAAGTGCCCAACGCGGCGAAAGAAATTTTCACTCAAAAAAAAACAGGCGTCATTCGAGTACTTTCTGAAATCGAACGTGATCACATCAAACGAAGCCAAGCAACAGCGATACGCATCTGAAATCGATGGATGCCAGAGGAAAAAAGTTTCATCTTCTTATTTCATTCTTTTAAGTCTTTTTACTTTTCTAGTCTCCTTAGTTTTCTGTACATTGACATATCTTACCCTTGTACTGCTCTCTTTGTCGAGATGTTCCATGCAGAATGTCGCTTAATATCCTCGCTCTATGTTAAGTTTTTTTAAATATCCAGCTTTTTTACATTCCCTTTATTAAAGGATGCAATAGCATCATATGTACCAAAGGAAAGTGTTTCTATGTGCACAAATGTCTTTTTGGGGACACGCGACCAAATAACATTATTAATGCTTTCTGCGTTCTCTAAGGGATTCTGCGTGTTTCCAAGCAAGCACTTTTTCAATAATTCTGGATCCGAAAGGTCCCTAAAAATATGCCTAAGGGCTTCAACAACAGTAACTGGAAGTTTATGTTTGTGGAGATAAAGTTTATTTTCCAACTGAGCCTTCTTACACTGACACCATGTGTCAAGACCTGATGGACAAAATCCATGCTGTGGATTTTTATCCGTAGATATTTTGTGAAGAAATATTGCCCATATATAGCTTGTTTCATACACTTTACATTTGATAAATTTCTTCGAATGGCAAGACCATAATATGTTTGCAATTTATCAATAGTTGCTTCTGTTAATCTATTTTTGCCACATAATGCTTTGCCATCTGATAATTTTTGCCCCCTCATTTTTGCTTTGAAACGTTGGAGGCGAGATACCATCCGTTTCATAACATGCCCTAAAGAAATTTTAAAAATGACGTCAAACTTCAAGCTGACCCAAGAGGAAGTGCAATGTTTACCTTTTTTCTGTTCATTTAAATCGGTGACTCGCGTTTAGACGATTCTTTAAAAACAAAATTTTAGCACTTCTAATTAAGCTAAAGATAAAAATGAGGTATTTTTGGAAAGGTAATGAGCTGAAGAATTTAAAAATGTAATAACCTGAAATTCAGCTTTTAAAAAAATTTTTACCTTTCCAACTCCCCTTCATATACATTTGGACGTCGGTTGTGCACAAAGGTTGCGGCAACTTTTTTTTTTAAAAAAAAGGAGATATGGGGATTTTTTGTTGTTTTTAGATTTGTTTGTGCATTTTAAGAAAAATGTGCTAAAATTAAGAAGAGAAAAAGAAATTATTATTACTAAAATGGGAAAAAATAGGTAAAAATTGACAAAAAATAGCATAAAAGAGGCCCATTCTGCATCAAAGGTTTATGAACAAATTTTCAATTTTTTCAATCTAATGTGTTGCTATGTTATTCAATTTTGAAATGACCTTCAGGATAAGAGAAACTTTCTTTTTTACAAAAGCTAAAGTACTTTATCTCGGTTACTATATGAAAATGTTTAAAAAGACAGTGATTATATTCACATAAGGGACTGTAAATTTTGTAATAAAACAGTGATTGATAAATCTGAAAGTTAAAACAATTCTACTATTGTACAGAACTTACAGAAAAAATTTCAGTTTATTATGTTCAAAACTTTTTTAGCAATCTCTGACCCCGTTTGATTATTTTCAAAAAATCACATTTCGAGTAAAACGCGTTTTAAAGTATGACATCTTGTTTAAAGTAATAGCATCTGCTTTTACTAAAACACTTGCAGTTTTTGTTCTAGTAAACAGAAAATGATAAACTTGGTATTTTTTTATAAAGCTAAAAGATGGCCCATAAAATAAAATCATAAAAAAATATTTGTCAATTTTTGGCAAAATTCACAGTTTTAGGGTAGTCAGATACCTTAAGATGTTTTATTGATAAGATTTATTTGATTATATCCTTATGCTTATCAAAATGATCTGGTTGTGCAGGCTGCGTTGATTTAATAGATACTGTTATGTTTCTTTCACCTGGTTTATTTACAAACTTTATAATAAATATATATATATATATATATATCAATGCTTATACTCTTAAAAAAAGCTACTTACGTATTATACCGTCAACTAATTTTGTCAAATAAAAAGAGTTGCTTCGTGTACAATAACTGCATTTGGTGACATCTTTTTATTTGGCAAAAATGGTCGAACTACCAGAAAAAATAATTAACAGTGCTTTTTACACTTACAATTTGCTATGCAAATTAATACTGAAGTTTCTGTGCTAGTCGCGTGTCTGACAGTATTCATAGTCTAACTATGAACGTCACTGTGAATGACTGAAGCATGCCTCTAAATTTTTTTTCACTCGGAATTTTCAATGTAGAATGGATTTAGCCACACCTCTTCAACATTCACGCGACACAATATTCTTTGTCGATTGGCGTTGTAGCTTAAATATTCATTTTAGCTATTATGCTCTGGGCATCTCTGCTGAGAAAGGTAACAGCACGTATAATCAAGAGATCTGGCATAGACCCATTTGAAGCCTCCGGGTTACTTAGGTCAAGTTGTCGCGATCCTTTGATCACGGGTGTGAGAGGATTCGAATAAGAATCAAATCTCAAGTTAGATATTTTTATTTCCTATATTATTTTTATGAAAAATACCTTAGAATGAACTCTAATAATAAACCCGTGAAGCAATCAAACTTATTAATCTAACTGTAATATAAATAGCACTTAAATATTCTCCTGAACGCACTTGCTGCAACACTTGCTTAATCAGCCGTAAGGAGGACGGCTTCCCTTTCTCTAAATCTTTCCTTCTGGGATTAATAATATTACAAAGTGCGGCCACTGGTCTCTCTCACGCTATGCTTTCTTCTTTGAATCAATTTTCAACCATCAACTACTCCACGACTAGCACTGAAATAGATGTTTGCATTTACATAAAATCAAGTCATCTCTATGGAAAGTGGTTTTTAATTAAAATCACAGTTAAACAGAGTGTTTTACCCAAAAGGGTTAGAGAATGCTCGAGTGAGTGAGTATTATCGTCGCACTGTTTAGTTACACGAGGGCTTTTGGCGACGGTCCGCGTAATTTTGAACCTTGGTCAAGCGACGCAGACGACATCTGAGCTGGCACCCCCTCTCCTAACTACCACACCACACCAACGGGAGGACGTTTGAGCTCTCGACAGATTTAACGTTCATCGCTCCCCTACACGGCAGGTCTTTAGTGGTACTGGGATTGAACTCATGACATGCTAGCCATGATCCGATACCTAGACCACTTGGCTACCGCGGCCACAAGATAATGCCCGAATAGAACCCGTTACAAAGTGTCCGAACCTTCCCTTCAAAACTTATCTGTAGGGAATGTCATTTGGTCTTTCTCCAAACTAGCTGCTTTTTTTTTAATTTTTTTTTTTTTTTTGGAATGTGAAAATCACCAAAAATAGTTACTCAATAAGTGATAAAAAATAAATGGTAGTTTGCATTTATAGAACATGAAACCAACTTGTGGCTGAGGTGCGCCCAACCCCTGTTTGGAACAAAGCAACGATTTTAAAACTGCAGTTAGAATGTAGATAAAAACAATGTAAATAGTTCAGAAGTTAAATCCTGAATATTTGAGAATAATATATATATATATATATATATATATATATATATAAGTCCTGAATAATAAGAAGTTGAGAATGTTCTCCCAACAGCTTAGATTTTCTTGAAAAAGAAGATGGAATAAAAATATGTGACGTATACTTTATGACGTATATAAACCGAGTATATACGGTATATACGAGTATATACGACGTATATACTTATGTGACGTATATAAACCGAGAACTTTTTTGACGATTTTTTTTATTTAAATTAGGCTAATATATGGATCCTCTAATCTCGAACAAAATAGTGCTTAGGAAAAACAATTTTTTTAACACTGCCGTTAGCCATACGTAAGCAATTTTAATCTTCTAACTTTTTTAACTCTTTTAATGGGATATTTATTCTATAAGAAGAAAAAAGTATCGTAAAATCTTCAAAGTCAGCATCAGAATCCTAGCTTCCAAGTAGTTCTTAAAATTCCCATTCACTCATTGGGATCTTAATTCATATGATTATCTAGCAGCGAGGTTTATCTCTAATGCATAAAATATAAGTCGACGATCACAAGCCATATACTGATTTCTCTCCTCACTCCTTTTTTCAAACAAAACAAAGAAAAGCAAAAAGTATGCACAAGATAACAAATGCATGAAAAAATATGTATTAGCTCTTCAGATAAGGTCAAAGAAATGCGAATTATTGTCGTTATCGTTTTACTTTACAACAATTGACTGGAAAACATCCATCCATTTTATTTGCTTACGAACATTATCACTTTCATGGCAAAATGCTTAAAAATTATAGGTATTTTATTTTCAGTTCCACTTATATACAGATTTCGAATTTGGAGTAAATTTTTGGAAGAAAAAACGCACTCTCGGTTTATACGTGGATCGACTTACATTCGGAAATATACGTTATATACACTGCTGGTCACACAAAACGCAACACCCTAAAAGAAACCTGCAAACCATGTGGCATTCACATCATACGTTGGCTGCGATGAAATGTGCAAATAATTAGCATTAGAACGCCGACGCACATCACGGGCCACCACAGCGCAACCAGCAAGGCCTATATAAAGGGAAAACAAATTGGTGATTTGAAGTACGACAATTGTATTTTCTTTCCCTTTTTTTGTGGATCCCCGTGAACCTTCACGATCTGGAAGATATACACCTCAATCGACCCGAGGAGGAGGTACCGCGACAGTCTCTCTCGGCATATATTGCAAAGCATCACAATACCTCTTTAAGAGAGAATTTCAAATAGGAAATCAGAATCAGAATTAATTCTAATTTTAAGGATTTTAAAAATCGTACATTTTCAATAACCCGAAGAATCAATAGATTAACTGTAAAAAAATCCGTAAAAGCACCAAAAAAGACACAATAAATGCCTTAAACTTATATGAAAATTGTAGAAAATGACAAAAAATATCTAATATGAATGCAGTTCTATATGAACTGTTATGAAAATTCATGACAACATTGGTAGTGTTTGCAATGTATCAATCAACAGGTTACGTGTCATCAAAATACTTTGATGACTATACATCGTCGAATCTCGCTAATTCAAACGTTCAACAATAGGAACCTCTAGATAATTCGAAATATATGCTCAGTTCCTAGAAAAACTCTTGATATTTCGAACTAAAACAATACGTTTTGGTACACTAAATTCGATGTAAAATCCACGGATGGCCAAGATTACAACGCGCGATAATTTGAAGTTATCTAAAATAACTCTTGACAATTCGAACACGCATTATCATGTAGAGACCTGTAGCAAACAGGTTGCAGCTGATATGTTTTGTGTCGTATTGTCTCTCCTGTAACGTAGCTCCTTTGATGACCATCTGTATGCCATCCGTTCATTGTGAGTCCCGGTTCCTAGAGGCAAAATACACTTTAATTATTTTTCTTCGACACAAAAGACACAATAGACCAACCACACTTGCTTCCAGCCGTCCATATCTTTCGCTTAACACGTTTCCTTGCTGCACACGTATTCAGAAAGAATAATCCGCTAGAAGGAATGCATAGGGTTGTGTATTTTGCGTCGGAGTGACATCACGATATATGAGTCATCTGTGTGATTTATGGCATGTGGCACCAAATAGGGCACAGGCCGGACTGGACCCTGCCGTGAAGGACCAATGGTATTCGGGACAGTGTTTGAGGGAATTGGTAACAGATTATTAAAAATAACAGATTTTTTTTATGAAAAAATATTAATTATGTACAGTATGTATTCTTTTAATAAGGGTTTTTAATACATAAATGTATTATTATACACAGGGCTTTTAACGTCTGTATAATATTTATACTATATATATAATATGTACTTTTTAAAATATTTTAAAATAATTTTATACATATGTACAGTTGTTGCTTTATTACATAATGTTTCAAATTTAATTGTGTTAGAAAAAATTTCTCTTCGTGTATTCCGGGGTATATATATTTGTTAAAAGTCATTCTTGAATTTTAGTAAATTTTAAAAAAAAACGCTGAATAGGTTATAGTGCTCAGACGTATCCAATTTAATGCTACCTGATATCAAATTCAAAAATTCACGACTCCTTGGTTAATGCTGAATTTAATTTAATTAAAATTATTTTCTTAATAATAATACGTTTTTCTAAACAACATATAAAAACGAATACAAGACATAACATTAATTACCTGAGTTAAAAAAAAGAGGCGAGGTCCTTACAGTGAGAGCGTCCTCTTCTTACATAAAGAGCATTTTTTTGTTTATATGCGACACAAATAGCGTCCTCGGATGGGAGAAAGCGCGATTCACATATGGCTTGATCTTAAGAATATTTAACGATATTGTTGCAATTTTGCTTGGGGGTTAAGCAGCCAACGATTCCAATTAATTGAATAATAATAAATTTATTAATGGGCAAGGACGAACAAATGACTACTCGAAAACAAATCGACGTATATACACAAATAAATATTAAAACCAATTTTTTACAATCGTACAAAACGCACTCGTAAGAAAAACTTTACAGCGTTTCAGTAATAGTTGTCTAGAACAGTTTCATTAACAGGAATTTAGGCAGATAAAGTCTTTCTGTCTTATCGCAGACAACGCACAAGCAGACTCTACACTCGACTGACTCGTCCGACGTCTCCAAGGTCTCTTATATACCCTCAAGAAAATTTCTAGAAGGGTCGACTCCACAGTCTCCTCAAAGGTTCATTGGCGATATAATGTTCCACCAAATCTGTCACCAAGGGTGATAAACTCGCCAATCTGGTAATCCTGCTTTCATTTTCAAGGGTTACAATAATTTGATTGAAGCTAATTCTGGAAAGCGGACTTTCCTGTAAAACTCACTTTTCCCCAAGGATATTGTTACTTGGGGGAAACAATATACGTGCCGCGTTTCAATATATAAATACGTATACTCAAAAATCTCCAGAAATTTAAATCAAATATGTTTTGCAGGTGTTCCTGGTTGTAATCGTCCTTTGGATATTCAAGATTCCGATTTGATTGTGGAACCAAATAAAGATTTTTACAGTTTAGGAGAGATTGTCACACTGACTTGTCCTGCAGGTCAAGTTTTGAGTTCTGAAACGGTGCGTTTATTCTGCTTAGTTACCGATCGGTCACAAAATGACTTTCCTCATTGTATCAAAGAATAAGAAAAGATACAATCATTAACAAGCACAAGACAATTACCGAACATTGTAACTGTACCGACAGAAATATAATTAGAGAAAAAAATTCTTATCATTTGCTTAAGCAACCGAAATAAATTTATTTTAGTTATTGGTTGGTCTCTTCTTTAAAATTGTTCTTCCATCCTAGACATATTTTTCAGAAAAAAACCGCTAAATAATTTGCAAAATAAAAAGAGCTGATATTAAAAGATCATTTTAATTGATTGATTGATTTATGGTTCTATGAGAACCAAAAAAAGCTTATTATCCTATCTTTTTAGTTTTGCTTTTAGAAATAATGTTTCCAAATAATTTATAACAGCAAAAATACATTTAAATATTAATGGGAAAAACATAATTTAATGTGAATATTGTTCACAAGAGATGTGACTCTTAATACGTAGTATTTTTAAAAGTGAGATTAAATTTGCACAATCAATTTAACATTATAAATTTAATTAAAATTAATAACAAATTAACCTCATAAAATTAATTTGA
The DNA here is from genome assembly GCA_019973975.1 of Trichonephila clavata. Classification (NCBI taxonomy): domain Eukaryota; kingdom Metazoa; phylum Arthropoda; class Arachnida; order Araneae; family Nephilidae; genus Trichonephila; species Trichonephila clavata. Next base: position 121,022 of record BMAO01016164.1, on the reverse strand, counting down.
CATTATAAACAAATTTAAAGGAAAAATAATGAAATACATCATAATAGTTCAGTCAATTGCAATTCAATATGTCCCTATTGTGAATGTGTAACAGTTTGGAAGTTATATATATATTTAGAGAGAGAGAGAGACAGAGAGAGGAAAATGAAATACCTCATATTCGATATAGTCCTCCACATAAAACTGTATACACCAAGATGGCATTTTCAATAATTAAACATTGATTAAAAGAACATTAATAGGGTATGTGATTCCCCCTTCATTTGAATGCAAAGTTTACACCTTCTGACCATGCTTTCAATTAGGTGGTCAACCACCGCAGAATCAAGCAATCGCCATTCCCCTTAGAGCAGTTTCCAGCTCAATAAGAGTGGCTGGAGGTGGGAAACGTGAAGATGCAGCACGGCCGAGAGCATCCCAAAGATTTTCAATGGGATTAAGATCGGGTGAATATTCTGGACACGCCATACGCGCAATCCCTTCACTCTCCAGGTAGTCATCGACGATGTCAGCTCTATGGGGACGTGCGTTATTGTCCATTAAAACAAAAGTAGAGCCCAACTGCTGCAGCGTACATTCTCACAATGGGTTCTAGGACTTAATCTCGATAACTAACAGCCGTCACAGAACCCTGTTTAAAGATGTGCAGGTCGGTGCGGTATCCTAATGAAATCCCTGCCCACACCATAATGCTTCCACCTCGGAATGCGTGATGTTCGGTGATGTTTTGGGGCTGATAGCGTGTTTCTTGTTTACGCCATATCCTTAAACGCTTGTCATCTGGCTCCAGAGAAAATCTTGACTCATCCGTAAACATGACATTGCCCCAGCCAGACGCAGTCTAATTGACATGTTCCCGGCACTACTTTAATCGTGCCCCTCTTGATTGGGTGGATAGAGGAACACAAACTCGAGGTCCCCGGACATACAGTCCATTCATATGTAATCTTCGGCGTACAGTAGCTGCAGATATAGCCTTACCAGTGGACGCTGTAACCATAGATGTCACACGTGTGGAGTTCATTTTGTGCTTCCGCTTGGCTACAGTAGCAATATATCCATCATCCGCGGGGGATGCAACCCTTGGAAGACCGCCTACGGGCCTTCGGACAACTGTTTGTGTGGTTTAGAATTGTTTCCATAAACGTGAAATTACAGAATGATAAACGCCGAAAAAAAGAGCAACATCTGTGATCGACTGTCCTGCTTCAATGCGCCCCACAGCACGGCAGAGCTCAGAATCTTCCATTCGTTTTCTGGAAATCATAGAAACACGTATGTCTTGAAAACAAATTGTACGAAAGTTTTAAACACCTTCTATCAGCACTTGCAATCAACTTCTGTTACCCTTCATAAAGCTGGCTTCTTATAAGACTGCCCTTTTTGCAAATTTCTTGACATGAAAGCACGATTGGCTGTTACCTAACATATTTGCATACTCTGCAGCGAATTGCGTCTTCTTCAATTCTGATTGGCTTCCGGAAATTTGCATTTTTCTATCCGTGCTTAACTTTTGGAAGTGAGTATATATATATATATATATATATATATAATGAATTTGAACTTAAGTATATATACGAAAAGTGATTCTAAGCTACTTAAGAAACAGTATTGTCGCGAATCCTCACCTCGAGCTTTCGAAACTTGAATTAGTTTTAATTAATTATTTCTTTTTCTCCGTTGCAATTGAGTGGCAACGCACTTTGTATCGAGAGAAACCTAGTCAGTTGTCAGTAAAGCTGTTACTTGTATTCTACGGATTTCTTGAGCTCGTTATTTACGTCTGGTTTTTATTATTTGATCCTTTTATATGAATTAATAATATAATTTAAATATGATGAATTTTTCGATGAGCTAGATGAAGCAAGGAACTCTCAAAATCCTATCAGCCCGATGTGAATTGAGGTAAGCCTGACTATTCCATTATTCGAAGTTTAGGCTTAAGACATAATTATTGACATAATTAAATGGCATCCCTTCCCGGATCCGAGAGTGTGAGGGTTTTAGAATATTTGAAATTTTTAGAGAAATTTTGTATTACTAATTGAAATAAAAATGAAAGAAGACGCTGGAATTATTTCAAAAAAGAAACTAGCTGCACTAAGTATCAAATGCATTTCGCGGTAATAATTACAAAAAACTGACACAGAATTTAAGAGTTTGAGTAGAGTTAATAAAGTAAAGAGGAAAAGACAACTTCAGCAACCTAATTCTTCCCCTCTCCTCTTTTTAGCCATTTACGTTCTTTTACTTTCTTTTCTTTTTTTGCCGCTCTCAGTAGGCAAGATTTTTATTTTAGTACCATTTTTAAGCAAACGGTTGTCACGAGAAATCGGAAAATAATTATTAATAATCAATTTTGTAATTTCAAATCCCAAGAAGGAAGTTATGGTAGTAAAGTAATGAATATATATGCTTGTTTTTCAGAATACATTTTACATCAGATACGTTTCCATTTTTCCATAAAAATTTCATAAATAATGGTGAATGGATTCTGCTGGATATAAAAACATCAAGAATATGTTGCACATGCAGCAAATTGGTGATAGAAGTGACTTGTGCTACTCCTGTCGTCAGTGAATGGATTGAAACACGCATGCTAACCGCACTGGTACCCCTCCTGCTCTCTACACATTTCGTTCTTCCAACTATGTTTGCCAGATTCTATGTCTAGGTTAGTCTCAGCAAAGACTTCCACACACTGTCCTATCAACAAGCCCTTCGTAAAATCTCTGTCTGCTAGAACTACATTTGTTGGTGGCAGTATGGCATTCTCTACTGTTCAACACGTCTTCTTGAGGCAAGAAAAATATTTCACTAATCAGAATGACAGCACATATATTGTTCATTCTGCAGGTTTCTTTCTTTATATCCTATCCCACATGCCGTATTTCCCATAATTTGCCTTACTCTTTGAGATGCTTCGATCCTGAAATTTACCTAATATTCTTCCCACTGTTACTTGGTGTTACATTTTCTATGCCACCTAAATAGCAAAAACAAAAAACCAAGTTATGAATCCCCCCACCCCGATTTAGAGTTAAAATCGATATCAAAACGGAATTTATTTTTGAATTGATTGATAAATTAGAAATTCCAATATGCTTGCAAATACATACCAAGTTGATATGACACTCATTTCATAAAAACTGATTAACTTCAAATTGTACTAAGACAAAGTTAACCATGTATAGGAAATGTCTCATTTACCTGATCCATTAAAATGGTAGCAATTGGTTAAAAATGGGGTTATTCCAAACTGAAGAGTCTAGATGTCTTCATGTGCTTCGTAGTATGGCCCAGAACGTCTACAATAAATTTAAATAAACCAATAATTCAGTATCACACTGTAGAAAGTGTATCGTTAAATCTTAGATATCCGGGCGCGTATTATTATTATTATTATTATTATAAGCTTTGTTTGCTATATTTTTCACATATTTATTTTGATATTGATTAATTCAAATATTGAACAAGTAAATAAATTTTAGTTCATAAATATATAAATTCTACCTTTATTGAGTAAAACTTTTGCAGGTGTCAATTGCGAGAAATCACATTTAAGGCAGGATATACATAACTCTTAGCTTTGTTATATTATTCGAAATTTGTTCTCATAGTACACTAATGTCCATAAATTAAGGATAATGAAGTTCAGGCAAAGAAAGAGACAGAAGCAAAACAAATTTGACTTATTTGTAAAGTCTATTTATTAAACAAAAGGTAAAGAGCAAAAAAGATGCTATATGTTTGACATAATTAATAAAAATTGCGATTTTTACTCCCTGGAGCAAATTTCAAAAAAGAACCTATTTACAAAAAACAGTATAACATGGTTAGTATGATGGTTAATACGGAGTATGTCTCCCAGAAGATGCAATATAGGCCTTACAACGCCTACGCATGCTGAGTATCAAATTATCAATCTGATCTTGGGAATATTACACCACTCATCAAGCAATGCCCTCCGAAGTTCCGATAGATAGGTGGGAGGGGGTTGACGGGCTGCAATTCGTCAGCCAAGCATATCCCACACATGCTCTATTGGATTCATGTCCGGTGAGTATGCTGGACAATCCATACAGGTGATATCCTCCGATTGAAGGCATTCGTCTACAATGTTTGCACGGTGAGAGGACGGGCGTTGTCATCCATAAACAGAAATTTAACACCCATGGCGCCCCTAAACAAACGTACATGTTGTTCCAGAATGACATCCCGATAGATGTGTCCTGTCATCGTTACACTCTGAACATGCACTTCAGTTCTGGAACCAAGAATAATTCCTCCCCAAACGAGCCATCCTGCACCACCGTAACGGTGTCGTTTAATTGTGTTCTCCTGGTGGTAACGGGTACCTGGCGCTCTCCATATGAAAGTCCGGCGAGAATCAGACTGCAAACTAAACCTGGGATCGTCGGAAAACATCACACAAAACCACTGTTGCGGTGTCCACAATGCATGCTCTCTACTCCAGTTAATCGTAGGTGACAGTGAGTTGCGTTAAGGGGAACACATCTGACAGGCCTACGAGCACATAGACCAATGTGCCCTAAGCGTCTGTACACGGTCTGCCTTGAAACTGTCGTACAGGTAGCTGAAGAGAGCTAACGAGATAGGTCTCATGCTGTTCTCCGTCTGTTTCTTTTGGCAGTAACTGCCAAATACGGGTCCTCATTCGGCGTTGCAACTCGTGGGCGACCTGTGCTGTAACATCTACTCACATTACCATCATCTTGGAATCGTTGCCAAAGCCTGGAGATGACACTCTGGGCGATTCCAAGTTCCTCGGATACTTCAGAGCTGGGTACGTCCTCATTCCAGTCGTCCGATAATTCTACCACGTAAAAAATCATCCAAATGCTTCCTTTTTGCCCTAACTATGCGGTTATTGCACTGAAAGGCTTTTAAAGCGCTTGTGAACAATTTTACTTCTTTGCCACCATTTCTTATATACGTCTCTCTTACACTCTCGTCATTGTGATGTACTATCCGTGCCATCTGGTGGTTTCCTGTAATTTGCATATTCTTCTTCAAGATGTGTGTGATAATTCTACCACGTAAAAAATCATCCAAATGCTTCCTTTTTGCCCTAACTATGCGGTTATTGCACTGAAAGCTTTTAAAGCGCTTTTGAGCAATTTTACTTCTTTGCCACCATTTCTTACATACGTCTCTCTTACACTCTCGTCATTGTGATGTACTATCCGTGCCATCTGGTGGTTTCCTGTAATTTGCATATTCTTCTTCAAGATGTGTGTGATAATTCTACAGGTGAAATTTTTATTTTAGAGTTCAATTTCTGTGTGATTCTGAATTATCCTTAATTTATGGACATGAGTGTATGTCAACTGTTCTTTATGTTTGTATTCGAAATCTTGGAATATAAATTATCCACACTATAAATGCTATTCAACAACAACTGCTAGGAGTATAATGTCATGAGTTGCGCTGGATACCGATATTTACTTATTCCCTGGTAAAACCAACATAGCATCTATTTTACTTCACAAAAGGACTCCATACGGAGTGTCTGCACAGAGACAAGATATATTGCTTGTGCCTACTACAGCTTTTGATCTGAAAACTTCATTAAATTTTGTAACGATTCCCACCACACAGCTGTGAATCGGCTGTTTATGTAGAAATGATCACCACGCGTGTAAGGACAGCTGCACTCTTAAAAATATTGTGCGGCTTGTCTTGGACATCACCTCGGCAACCTTTGACACCCCCAAGGAACACCCCTATTCCACCCACGTACCGGATGCAGCTCGGGGATGAAGGAAGTCGTCTGGGATGTTCCCGAATCCTAGAGAAGATAGAGGGAGAGAAAGAGGTGATGATCCGTAAACTTCACTGAGTACGGACGCCATAAATTCCTCATTAAAAAAACAACAGAATTTCGACTCTAATAATCTAATTACAAAGTTAATAACTTCAATGTAAATTTGTGAATAATAGCTGTGACGTAATTAAAGTCAACACTTAAATTAACCAATATCAAGCTGCCTTTATTTGTCTCAAACGTCACATTGTGCAAGTGTATGTGTAGTACCCTGCTGAACACTCAAATGTACCACCATGAAGAAAGAATCTAAATCGCATGTTCCGCTTAGGAATATACAAATGATATACAGTTTAGTACTTCTATGACACCTATTAAACTGGCCTTGTTATACACAATGTGACTGTGGTAGCTTAGTGGTCATGATAACAAACTCATGGATGGCGTGTCATGAGTTCTATTCAAACTCCACAGATGATCCACTGTGTAAAACTCTGGTTCACGTCCAATCTGTCATGACTCAAAATTTCCAATGGCGTGGTGCAGTAGCTTAAGATTGTTATATCTCAGGTGTCGTATTCGTCATTTGAACATGGTTCAAAATTAGGAGGTCTATCGCGAATAGCCCTCGTGTTGCTTTATAGTACTATGTAAGAAAAGACACTCACTCGTAATACACAACTTATGATGACAGTCATGCAGTGAGAATAGCAATAATGAATCGCATTGCTCCCCTTTAGGAATCATAGCAATAAAAGCTGTATAAAGTGATATTATATTTCTGTTTTGAAGTACTGGAGTTACTTTTTTGGGTGATTGCTTTGCGTGAATAATCTCCACATATCTTGAAAAAATACGAACGCCACTCGAGTACTTTCTGAATTCGAACGTGATCGTATCAAACGAAATCATGCAACAGCGATGAGCATTTGTAATCGATGGATGCCAGAAGAAACAACAATCCAATGGCTCTAAGTGCGCCAGCATCGTCACCCTTCTATACTTAATGAAAGTTATTTTATACACATGGAAATTTTGGATCACTCTTCCACATCAGGAACTATATCACAATAAATACGGTTCTTGCACAACAATCAGTGTCCTCATGTACCTTTGGGCGTCGTTTGTGAAAAGTAGAACGTCCATAAGTCGTCCATTGTGGAGAACTTTGTCTAAAAACCACAAGCGTTTGTAATGGTGCATTAAATCTCATATATGGATAACAGAAGGACACGACATTATCTTTACATATGAATTACACTTCTACCAGCAACATCATGATAATTGGATTAGTGGTTGTCTGTGTATTGTTTACTCAACGCCATACTGATCTTGCACCCAATATTAAGACTTAGTGTGGCATTGGAATCCTTTCTCACATCTTCCAGTGTGCATTGCTAATTGCATCTAGTGTTATAGCTGTGATATTTTGAAGCCTCTTCTCATCCCTTATCTTCAGGGGACGCCTGTTATCGAAAATTTTATTTAATTAACACAATGAGTAATGCAGTTTTTTTATCAAAAATATTTATTATTGTTCAATTTTGGAAACAGCGGAGACAATAGATTTATGAACACTAAAATATGACACATATACTTGTGATTTCAAAGTATTTAAAAATCGTTGAAAAACGGCGTCAATAACAGTACCACTGTTAGTTGTCGAAACATTTCGATTAGTGTTCATTTCAAGCTTGAGTTCATCTTTCAGAAAAGCTATGAACGGCTCAGCTTCTTGTAAACTGAAGTTAACGTTAAAATCACCTCTCAAAATCATGGGAAGTGAGTGATAGTTTTTTTTAAAAGAGCAGAACCACCTTCGGTATACGGTAAAAGTACAAAATGCAGGAAATCTTTAATTTTTTAACTGTTTGATTCGGAGAAATGTATGCTACCACCAAAATGACAAGACTTCCTGGTAAATGTGGTAGGCGGGCGTCTTAATTACTACTTCAGTTGGACCCCCAGACGAGGGTAGCGCAGAGACACCGGCAAGCGCATGCTTAAAAATTAGAAATATTAGAGAAAATCAAAAATACCCGTTTACTTAATTAGTTAGTTTGTTTAAATCGAGAAATCTTTTTTAATCACAATTAAAAATATTATATTGACAGCTACAGGAATTAACCTCAAAGTATGAAAATGATAAGCACTTAAATATTTATTCAAATAATTCCATATTACTTACTCCTATTTTTTTAAGAATGATAAGCTTTGTCAGACACTTAACAGGAAATATAATTATTAATATATAGTTTACACATATATAAATATATCCTCAGAGAGATTTCACACACAACGAGCCCTGAGACTTTGGCAAATGAGCGTAAGAATCACAAGTTTATTCTGGATGAAGTCTAATAAGACTTGCTGGTATTGTGTGGTAGGCGGGCGTCTTAGTTGCTACTACAGGTGGACCCCAGACGAGGGTAGCGAAGAGACACCATCAAGCGCATGCTTAAAAATTAGAAATATTACAGAAGGTGGCGTGGCAGAAGAGGACACATAACATTTCGTGGGCTGAGCTTATACTTTGAAACTCATCATGGTTTGAGCGGCCACATCCCCCCCCCCATCTTAGAACAGATTCGATTATCGAATTACAAGGATAAATACATTTTTGCCAATCAAATTTAATTACTTGTATTAAATTGTTAAGAAGTTATAGTGCGAATACATTTTAAACATAGCGAAATGTAATAGAAATAAAAACTTTCAGAGAAATATTTAAAAATTAATAGTAAGTAACAATATAATGAAAGGTATGGACGAATTTCAGGCATTTTATAGAAAATTGTATTTTAGAGTCAAATAAATACTAGAACAGATGCAATAGCCATACAATTAATTAGTTTCATGAATTAAAATCTACAAGTAATTAAAAATAAATACTAGAAGTAAAATACGCAAGATGCAAGTAGATGAAAGAAAAATAAATACAAGTAAATAAATACTAACTAACCTTGCATCTTGCATATTTTACTTCTAGCATTTATTTTTTTACTCCCTTTCTTGAAACTAATTAATTGTATGGGTATTGCACCTGTTCTAATATTTATTTGACTCTAAAATACAGTTTTCCACAAAATACCTGAAATTCGTTCATACCTTTCATTATATTGTTACTTACTATTAATTTTTAAATATTTCTCTGAAAGTTTTTATTTCTATTACATTTCGCTATGTTTAAAATGTATTCGCACTATAACATCTTAACAATTTAATACAAGTAATTAAATTTGATTGGCAAAAATGTATTTATCCTTGTAATTCGGTTATCGAATCTGTTCTAAGATGGAGGGGAAATGTATCCGCTCAAACCATGATAAGTTTCAAAGTGTCCGCTCAGCCCACGAAATGTTATGGTCCATGCCACGCAACCTAAGAGAAAATCAAAAATAGCCGTTTACTTAATTAGTTAGTTTTTTTTTATTCGAGAAATCTTTTTTAATCACAATTAAAAATATTATATTGACAGCGACAGTAATTAACCTCAAAGTATGAAAAAGTTAGCACTTAAATATTTATTCAAATAATTCCACGTTACTTACTCCTATTTTTTTTAAGTATGATGAGCTTTGTCAGACGCTTAACAAGAAATATAATTGTTAATATATAGTTTACACATATATAAATATATCCTCAGAGAGATTTCACACACAACGAGCCCTGAGACTTTGACATTTGAGAGTAAGAATCACAAGTTTATTCTGGATGAAGTCTAATAAGACTTACTGGTATGAGCGAAGTGGATTTAAAGTCATGAAAACGAAATCGAGTTTTTGAATTCGAATCTTTTGAAATGCTACATTTAACAATTTAAAAAAGCTGCCGGCTTGATGGCTACTAGAGTTGAACCTCGAAGTGAGGCTAGTGAAGAGACACCACCAAGCGCGCTGATTGGTCAAATCAAATAGCGCGCTCTTCTCCGGCTTGATGGCTAGTAGAGTTGGACCCCGTGCGAGGCTAGCGAAGAGACATCCCCACGGCGCTGAATTGGTCAAATCAAACAGCGCGCGCTTCCCCCGACTTCCTGTTACGCATTTCCGTCCTTTTTCACGAAATCACTCCAACAAATATCCAGCAACCGAGAGTAAAGATGTTACACATCAGAAATGGGATGTACTTAATCTGTGATTCGGATGCATAGTAGAGCATACAGCTTTCAATCTAAAAGTCTCAATATCTTTCAAGACAATATAGGTAGCATTCAAAAATATTCAAATTTATTTTTCCAAATCTTAATAAAGGAGAATAAAAATAATTTAAGTGTGGGAACTTCGGTTGAAAAATAATAAAATAAACAAAATGTTAAATTTCGTTGTTTCGTTATCAAAATTATTTTGTTAATTTGCTAAATGAAAATATGGAGGAAAGGAGAAAGAACTTTTAAATTTGTTTTAAATGGAATTATAGAGGAAGAAAATCTATATACAAACAAGAAAACATAGTGTAAAGTACATAATGTATTAAACCAAATTGTCATTTTTGAAAGTACTACATTTTTTTATCTATAATTTCGAGTGGGCCGCATTGTAAAATACACGCCAAAACATAGAAATTGAATCATTTATAAAATAAATAAACTGATGATAAGTTGCTTTTAATGCAAAGTCGTCTTGACTGATCTTGCAAAAATCTCACTTTCACTTTCAGTTTACTTTCAATTTAATATGCAGTTCTTGTGTATTCTACCATGGTTTTGCTCTCCATAATCCAAACAAGTTTCCCATAAGTCCATGCGGTTATCAATCTGATGTGATCGCTGCTTCGAAGAAAGCCAGTAGTTTACTCTAAATAAATAGAACTAACAGTCGACTAGCCTCAATTTTGATTCTTCAATATCCAGTGTTATTGTTTATTGAAACAAAAAATGAGACTACTTTTAATAACTGTTGCGCTTTCATTAATATTTAACGAGTCCAAAGTAGCAGGTGGTAAGTTTGATTTGTTTTTGTCAATTTGCTTTATCAGATTGATTCTTTCTCATCTTGCTTATTTTTTACGATAAAAAACATTTCACTGGGAAAAAAACAAATAAAAATATAAATAGATGAGTGAATAAATATTTTAACTTAAGTATTTCGATTATAACATTATCAATCTGTGTTATGTGATTTTTTATACTCCTTTGTGTACTTTAACATTTATTCTCCATTTCAACTAAAATAAGAAATTGTGAATTATTATTTCTTGCAATCAACTTGGAAAGTTGGCCCAACATTTAAAAAAAAACAAGTTAGAACTTTATAATATATTTTAAATATCATTATTGTACAAAATGCCTAGCTTTAATTTTAAATCTTCTTTAAAAATAAAGCTACGATAGTGCTTACACTTTGAATAACATTATAATTTCTTTTGAAAAATTACTCTAAAAATTAATACAGATTTATAAAATTATATATAAATAACAGTAGTTTAAAATATCTCAAGTTTTATATTGCATAAATATAATAGTAAATCAAGTTGCTTTTTCCTGTTAATAAAAGTCACATGTAATATTTTAAAGTAAGAGAAAAGACACCTTTTTTTATAAACGGAACATAAATATTTATTATTAATTCGAGAAGAAAATTAAACCAAGTGTATAATTCTGTATTTAAAACCAAAAAAGAAAAAAAAACGAAATGGATAAAACATTTTTTCCGACATATGTTATTTCCATAATTTCATTACAAATGTTGTTAAAGTAAGCATTTATTTTATGTTACTTAATTTTAATTGAAAATGATATTCCAATATAATTAATTATTTGACGAGTTTATTATAAAGGAATTATTTTAAAAACATCAATAATTTCTTAATTTTTTACTGTCAGTAATGTATGTTATTTTAATATATAGAATGTAAATTAATTTTAGTAGTATTTACAGTTGTATTGTTATTTTTAAATGATACAAAAATTGCGGTACTAATTTGATATCGATATACCACGCAAAATAATATTGTTTTAAATTTTCTTCGAATTACAAGCATCACAACATGATTACCTTTCGTTTATTATCGTTTGGCACTATGTTTGCTATAGAATTTATGTGTATATGACCTTTTTTCTTTCATTTTTTTATTCTTATTTTGTGGTAAACCTATTAATTTTAAGCAATTTGATTTTTAAAAAATAATAACCATTTCTGCATATTGAACGTTGTTCGAGTGTGTGTGTTTGTTTTCTATTTTTGTGATTTATTATTTTTTTTCTGTTGGATAACAAATATCTCAGAAATTATAGTACAAGAGGATAATATTTTAAAAGGTTATGAAGATAAACGGTGCTTAGTAAAAAATGGCCAAATGGTTTTCTAAATTTGCACTTTTGGTCAATTTTATTTTCTTAGATTTCGTATTTCTTTGTTCTTTCAATCTCAGTTAAGATTTCACTGATTCTTGGTGTTTTATTTGAAATGTGATAAATGTGGTAGAAACATAATTGTTTGTCAAAAAAGTAATAAATTGAACGGCCGAATTTTTTACTGTGGATCTTATGTTGAAATTCGCATTATCATAATAATAAATCTGCTAGGCAAAGTTTTTTTATGGTAGTAAATCAAGTTAAAGTGTTTTTTTTTATTCATCATAGCCCGTTTTTTTAGTGCTAAGTGGCCATCTTAGATAAAAACCACTTTCCGTCCTAAGTCTTCTCGGCGCGATTTTATTTAAGATAAATAAAGATGTGGTGCATAGCGTACTAATAATAAACTAGTTCCTAAATTTAAAAAAATACTTAAAACCGTTTCTTTTTTTTTCGTGCCAGACATATGATTTACTTCGCACACTTCTGTAACCTACACAATCTGCATATATCGGTTGCGGTTAACCTATTTTCCTTTATTTATGTTTTTGGAAATTGTCATGTTTACTGTATCGCTTGGCACATCTCTCATGTAAATGAACATTTTTTTCTCAACGGATTTGAAATTATTCTTTAATGAATCAAATTCAACATCAAAGTGTGTATCAAATTTTAATATTTTAATACCACATTATATACAAAATTAAAAAATCATTTATAAAATGAACAATGTTGCTAAACAACGAAAAAAAAACAGTAAAGAATAAACTCAACAAATAATTAAATAATACACTTAATAATAAATCAAACATATATTCTAATTATTTGTAAGGCTAAAAATGTATTCCAAGCATATAATAGACAGAAAAAGCATTTAAGAAGCTCTAAAAGAAAAAGAAGTTAGTTGAGTCTTTTCAGTTCTACATTTCTTTTTTATTTTACTCAACATTCTGGAATGAATGTGTCGCGATTCCTATACCTCATGTTGGCTGAAATGGAAGTCACTCACTGCATTCAAATATTAGGGGGGAGGGGTGAATGCAGTAGAGATAGAGATTGAGACGCCTTGAAGTCAAACACGAAATGATGACCAATGGATATTCACAAAAATTCCCTATTATATATTTAAGCATTAGAACTACGTATGCGATATTTAGACAAGACAAAAAAGAATTAGAAATGATGGGTATATATCTTTTAAATGTGATATAGCCTCAGAACTCCCCAAATATAAATCTTATACCTAGAACCGAGGACATAAGGAACCTCCTGCAAAGTCAGGATTTGGTACTCAAGCCGGAGCTTGCAAAGGACTGTAAAACCATACGTACTTGGTGTCATTTAGGCTTTGTACCCCCAGAAATCCTGTCCCCCCCTGTGATGATGGGGTTTCGTGGGTGTCCGTAACGCCACTGCTAATGCCCTCCAACATCTAAACGACTATATGCTTAGACTAAACTACTACAATTCAGACAATACTCTCGTGGTCATATTTTCCTCACGATAACTATTATTTATCACACTGGCTATTTTTATGCTATCTAGTAGTGACGTTCATTTGCGTCTTTGAGTTGTTTTAGCTCAAAGTGCCAATTCGAGTTAGAGAGGATAGACCTCGCGGATAGCCCATTGTTACAATGTGTCCATGACAGCTATGGGAGACTCCTGGATCCCAAGAGAATGTAGACTTTGCATTGCCTTCAATGACCACTACATCTCCAATTCCCTCACAAAGCTAGAATTTTTAAAATGATGCGCAGACCTTATTTCCATTAAATATTGGTTTTCTTTTTCTACCACACATTTGTCTAAGCAAGGTGGCAGCACTTTCAGCTAGATGATTCTTGATCGAATCAATTTGTTGGAATAGAATAAATGAATCATATTCAGTATACTGCCCTTTAAAAAATAAATGGAGTCAAGGTTTAGGTTCATACGCTTCATTGTAGAGTCAAAAATTGTCAATAATTCAAAGCTGCTTCAATTTCGGCAAGTAAAATTGTAGATACCTTGTCATTAAAAAGAGCGTTTACAAATAGTTTTCAAAGAAATTCTTTTACGAGTTTAACTACACGTTCATATCCCCCCCCCCGCTCAATGGGTAGCCTTTATAGCAACAAACTTTCTTCAATAGAAAGAAAATCATGAATGTTTTAATCATAAATACATTGAAAAATAGTGTTTAATTCATCTTCTACTCGTTTGAGTTTCCCAGGATTATTAGAATTAATAGTTTTGCAAGCTCCCGAATGAATAAACTCCAATACGAACTTGCAACACCAATATTAATGCGGAATTCTGTTTTATTCGTTTGGTTCTATAAAAAAAAACTTTAACAATAACAGCAGCGTAATTCACACAAAAGTTCTTTATTATACATTTTTCAAAATAAATTACTTCTTTGTTTCAGAATCCTGCTCTGTTCCTGAGGTCAATCATGGGACAATTGGAAAATATACGGGACACCACAACCGTTTTCAAGAGGTTTGTTATTTCTGTTATTTTTTTCTTACAAATAAATCCACTGTAGAATACACGAAACAAATAAAGATCCGGTAGAAAAAGTGATTATAAGTTTCGAAAACTTTAATCTTGTCTTATACTTTTGTTCTAATATTTTAAAGGGTAGGTTCACACGAAACAGGATCTGTATCTCAGTAATGTTAAAATTAGGTATTTTTAAGGAACATTTATAAACATTCTATTGAATAAAAATCTCAAATTTGTTTACTGAATATTCTTTGAACCATAATACATACTTTAATCACAGATTTTATGGATAGGATGTCTAGAGAGTTATTTTTTTAAAAAATTATTTTTTTGCACAAATGTGTTGTTTTTTTTTCAAAAACAGTGAAAATTCAAGATATTTAATGCTATAAATTAAGTCAGAATATTTTTTTGAAAAAAAATCTCTTGATGTATTAGTATGTATTAGAGTGTAATTATTAATTATGCAAAGTTATATGTCGTTAAATGCAGTAGTTTAGGAACAAATGTTCCTTATATGGTAAGAATGCTAGTTTTGAGAAAAATAGATTTTAGAAAAAATTTACTTGTAACTAATGCATACCAGCTCCATAACTTGGGTTATTTATTTTTCCAATAAAGTATTCTCTAATATACATTTCTTATGCCTTCTTTTCACCCTTGCTTCTTTAGAATTTTGTAAAATGTCATAATTTGCTTTCCGTAATCTCTCCCTATCAGCTGTTTCCATTGCTGGAGCTGTGTAAAAACCTGGAGATGTACCTAGGGCCCCTAAGTGTCATGTTGCAAGAACATGACACTTAGAGATGCGACCTTGATTACAGGAGGCAATAGCTTCCAGTACTTCAGTTTTTAATGTGCTGAAAAGAAAGAAAGAGTTTGCCCAACAGTCGTTTTGAAGAAAACAGGTGGAATAGAGGTGTTGATAAAAGGCGAACGGATGCGAGGGTGGAGAATGTAGATTCGAATGTTGGATATCACGGAGGAGCGAGATATCAAGGGTCCAAGAACAGAATCAGAAATTATTAGGGGATCATATATCCGACAGTCGTAGGGATCGCAATGATTTCGTAAATAGGCATTCGAATAATCATTGGACCCAGGGGTCGAAGAAATAGTGGAAATTTAAAGTTTTGATTGATCAATAGGAAGAAGGAAATCGATCGCAAGTTGAAGTAAACCCTCCTAGTAGGATTGCTGTTTTACGATTGACTCCAGTTGACTTTCCGTACGTTCCCATACTATTTCAGGAAACATTTATAAAAGCATTATGGGATATGGGTACCGACGAATCATTTATTTCGGAAGAAATATATAGAACATATTTTTCATATGGGACAAAAAAAGAGGCCAAATGCCTGGGTTGGGACTGCACATGTGCCAAATGTACGAATTTAGGAATGGTCGAATTACAAGTCCGGACTAGGGAGTTCACGAAAACGTGGAATTTCCACGTGATTGCTGAGATGCAATGCCCATGCCCCTTGGGTATTGACTTTATGCA
Organism: Trichonephila clavata; assembly: GCA_019973975.1. Classification (NCBI taxonomy): domain Eukaryota; kingdom Metazoa; phylum Arthropoda; class Arachnida; order Araneae; family Nephilidae; genus Trichonephila; species Trichonephila clavata. The sequence continues at coordinate 104,948 of BMAO01016164.1, read as the reverse complement.
AGTACAAAGATAACTTTAGATTTTGATAAAAAATCGTAAAAAATTCCAGATTTTCAGATTAAAGCGGCACCAGTAATAGAGGAGCATGTTGAGATCGATTTTTCTAATACGAAGGTGGGTGATCATCAAAAAGATAAGTTAAACGCTGTTCAATAGTTTAAGGGGACTTTTTTCGTATAAACCGGGGCTTACACATGCTTTGTATCATGAAATCGATACAGGTGATAAGCCACCCGTGGTTTCGAGGCCGTATCGGTATGATAGGGTGAAGCAGCAGATCATTGATTATCATGTAAATAAGATGTTGGAGAAAGGTACCTATTTAGTTTCCCTATGCATCTCCTGTAGTGTTATGTCGTAAAAATAATGGCTTGTCCCCAGATGCCCCAGAAGCTTACAGATTAGCGATAGATTATCGCAAGTTGAACGCAATAACTAAATATCCTAGATATCATCTATGATGATGATTTGATCACTAATATCCCCCACACCGGAACTATGTCCCCTTTTACTTAAGAGCCGGATATTTTCAGTTAGAGGTCAACCTCAAGGATATTATTAAGACGGTTTTTGTGACCAAAAATGGTACAATTGCGTTCACTCGCATATCATTTGGTCTCTTGGGAGTGGCTCCGACTTTTCAAAAAGCTCTTGATATAATTCTTAAACTGGTTCTGGGGCGTTTCGTGAGTGTATATATGGATGACGTCATCATATCTTCTCCATCGCTTACACACCACGTAAAACATTTAAGGGAAGTTTTTAAATTATTACAAGAAGCAGGTTTGACTTTAAACCGAGAAAAATGCCATTTCGCCAGCAAAACACTGAAGTATTTAAATCTAGTCATTAATAAGGAGGGGATTCGAACTGATGAAGCGAAAGTAAAAGCGATCACGGAGATGAAACTTCCGAAGAATGCTAGGGAGGTAGCAAATTTTGGGAGATGATAGGGTGGTATCAGAAATTTATTAACTATTGATCTTTGTGAACACCTGAATGCGTTGAAAAGAAAAAAGGTTAATTTTGTTTGGTCAGAGGAAGCGCAGGTAGCTTTTGATCGCATCAAAAAAGCCATTACAGAAGCACTGGTTTTGAATCTAGCGTATTTTAACAATCTATTTGAGTTGTTAACGGATGCGAGTGCAGTAAGGGTTGGTACAGTTTTGACGCATCAACAGAGACCCATTGTATTAGCAACTAGAACTTTGAATAGGGCGGAAAGGAATTATACTGTTACGGAAAGGGAGTGTTTGGCGGTCATATGGGCGTTAAACAAATATCACACATATTTCAGTTCACTTCCGGTGAAAGTCATAACAGACCACGCTGTGCTATCAAAATTAACTAACGGAAAAAAAATCGTCCAGTAGAATGGTAAGGTGAGCGCTTAAGTTAGCAGATTTCAGCGTGGAATGGGATTATCGCACAGGAACTCAAAATGTGGTGGCAGGTTTGTTGTCAAGAAACACATTTGAAAGAATAGCTGAATCAAAGATATCTTGTGCGGTTATTAATTCATTGGTGTTGTCGTCATGGGAAAAATTAATTGGGGAACAGAGAAATGACCTCAAATTAGGTCATGTTTATAGACTTTAGAAAATCCAGAGGATAGCTCAGTTAGCGCGGCTGTCTACGAGAACTGGTTCCACGATTTTGTGTTAATCGATGGATAATTATTCTACTCGAAATATATTACACTCTTTGAGAACTAAAAGTGTATATTCCGTGAACTCTTCGGAGGGATGTTATGCGCGAGTTCCATGACAAGCCAATATCTGGATACCTCGGTAAAAAGAAACCTACCTCAATATGAAAGATTCATGTCATTTTTCTTTATGAGAATATATATATATATATGTTGCAACGTGTAACTTGTGCACACGTATCAATTATAAAAATGCGTTACCACCTGGTCGTTTAATACTTATAGTAACGAATTATTCAAATGAAATTGTTTCGTTAGATCTATTAGGCCCCTACCCAGCTTCTAGACGGGAAAGATATAAATTTATTTTAAAGATAACAGACGATATCTCTAAGTGGGTTGAAATTGTACTCTTGAGAAAAGCCTTAGCTAAATCAATTGCAAATACCCTATTCGAAAATTATATATCGTGTTCCGGAGCTCCTATAAAAAGGATTAGTGATAATGGTGCCCAATTTATATCCGAGGTTTTTGAGCACATACGTCACAGGTTGAACATAAAGCATGTAAAAACAGTCGTGTATAGACCGCAGTCAAATCAAACTGAGAGAGTTAACCGTATCCTTCTACAAACGATTTCTAGTTTTGTAGAGGACAATCATGAAAATTGGGACTAATTTCTCAAATAGTTAGCGTATGCCATCAGAACGGGTGTTCACGAAAAACGGGTAAAACGCCGGAAGAGTTATATTTAGGACGAAAATTAATAACCCCACTTCAGAAGTAGGTGATGGCAACGGATGGAACAGACTTGGTGCTTATTAATATTGAAAAATATTTTGAGAGGGCGAGGTGAAATACAAAGATTCAACAGGAAAGATGCACAAAGTATTATAATAAGAGAAGACGGGAGGTTAACGTTCAAGTTATCGGTAAAAACGCATCCCATAGCTGTGCTAGTAAAAGGATAATGGGCAAGTTCAAAGCAAAATTTGAAGGTCTATATGATGTTTTGAAAGTCGAGAATAACAATGCGGTTATTTGGAAAATGGGCAAATAGATAACGGGGAATTTAGATCAGGTACGAATTTATCATCCATGAGAAAGAGATGAGGGTGTTGTTGAAACAAAAGGATTGGATAGTAATAAATCTAGAGCAGCACATATAGAAGGATTGGATAGTAATAGATCTAGGGCAGCACAGGAAGAAAGAATGGTAACAAATATAGAACAACAGCGCAGGTAGAAACTGAAAGTACTATAGATGTAGCCAGGCAATAATGTTGAGCAATGGCGAGATAAGCGAAAGAGGTGCGAAAATTTGATTAATTCTTTCGCGAATCAGTGGCAGCATAGACAAAAAAGGAGGCAGCCGGAGAGAAGCGACTGGAAGAAACGAAGCCTTCCTTCGTCATTGATGTAAGAGCATGCTATTAAAAGAAGGCCTCATCTGAATTACAAATGGAGAAAGAGGAGAGTACCATCATCAATTCCGTCAAGGCCATCAACACAAGGAAGAGGACCAGCAGAGAAGAATTCAACGAAAGACAGGACCAGTCCAGGAAGTCCAATCTCTGTTCGTCACGAGCATCTGAGGCAGTCGAGGAAAAATCAGTCCGGTCCAGACAAGTCCAGCCTGGGAGGTCAAGTCCGTATGAGCAGTGCAACCGACGTCAGTTCAGTAGAAGGCAAGAGCAATCGAGGAGGAGCAGAGTCCAGCCCTACGAATGACGTAGCAAGGGAGCAGCCTACAAAGGAATCCATACTGAGCAGAGAGAAGTCAAGGTAAACAGGATCAATTGGAGAATCGTCTAAGCCGGAGATCAGAAAGCTTAGAGGTGCTTTGTGGAGACTCATCGGAAAGAATCTAAAGAAGGATGGCCAGTTGTATTGTTTCTTTTTTCCCTTACTGACAAGCAGTCAATTTATTTTTGACAGAGTAAGTCTCATTTTTCTTAAATGATTAACTGTGCAAAAGTTGTCACTGAGTTGAGTGCATTTTTCTTGCTATTTAAAAAGTGAACTTTTGTATAAAAAATTTTATTCCAAAAGGTGGAGAACATTTGTTTCTTTACATTTGTTTTGCTACAAGATAAGAATTAGCTATTGTGCGAGAATTCTTTGTATTGCTTGTTTATAATATTGTATGCTTGAAGATTGTATATATTTATGTATTGATGTATATAAATGTATAATATCTGGTTTGACACGGCGTAAATAGGAAAAACTAATTATAACACTAATAGCGCAGCGCGAATGGATGGAGAGTTTTGTGAGGAAAACCAGATGATGTGTTTATTTATGTTAAAATATATAAATTTAAAATAATTTGTATTAGATATATAAGTTTGAAAGTTGAATGTGGTGTTGATAGATATTTTTTTGCACCGTCATTGATACTATTTTCATTTCAGGGTGGCTCACCCTGATTTCTTAAAAGAATGTAGTGAAAATTGGTTTAAGAAGATATATTTTGTTAGTAATTGTGTGCACGGCTAGGGTTTTTTTCCTTACGAGGTTTTCCCTTGGTTCTCGCCCGAATGGGGTGCACTGTAGAGATTTTATGTACAAGAGATGGTTCAGTTAAATTAATATAAATGTAAGCTAGTTGTTTTTTTAATGTTCTCATGTATCTGAATTCTAGGCAAGAAGTGGAGTTAAATTTAAAATCTAGTAGTTGATTTTTGATTAGGCCTTAAAGTTTCTTAACGTAATTTCTATCATGTCGTTATTACCCTCAGATAAATCACGTTTTCTTCATGGAGGGGTTTGTGACGAATCTATCCGCGTCCTTTTCTTAATCCTCATGGGAAATTTTTGGTCTATGAATTCGAGTCTATTCACAACCAACACAAGTGAATAATTTGATCTATGACATTGGAAAAAAACCCTGTTCATGATGGAGAAAAACAGACTTCATTTTCGGTTTCGGCCCACAAACACTTATAGATTTGAAAAAAAAAATATCAAATCAAATTTTTGTTGTAGATTCTTATTGTTATTACACAGGTTTTAGAACTGTGTAATTATTAAAATGATCCTTGAAGAAATTAGAATTTTAGGTCTTCAGGAATAAAAATATTTGTTAAAGGCTACATAATTCTAAAATATATATTTTATCGGGGGAAAAACCCCTCGAAATTGCAATGTATACGAGCTAAAAAAATCAATATCATTTTCTTCCAATATATAAATCTTTTTCGTGATGCCATGATAAATTTATTTCTACATAAGTTTACTCCAAGTTAGCGACCTTTTCACGCAAACTGTCTGCTTAGGATTTAAAGCAAGTTGGCCATTTTGAAAAACGTTTCGTTTTGCGCTATTTTGTTTATGAAATTGGCGCCAAAAATCAAGGTTTCAACTCGACTTTCCTTTCAAATCCTACTTTAGTTTCAATTTTTCATGACGGAGAAGAAATGGGCATCAAATTTTGCCATTTTTTTAAGGGCTTAAGTGCAAAGTCACCCTCGTCTTGGAATGATTTATTTTTCGCGCTTTTCCCGAGATTCATAAGTGTGCCAATAGAGGTAACAGAGATGATTCCGGAGCTGTGAAAGTGAAATTGAGCATTTTCGCACATGCCCAGCTTGTTTCTTAGATTGAGAATAGTTTTGTAGAATTTGTGTGTGAGTGGTTGGCAGCACATTCGTTATTTTATTCATCTCTCTACACATAAAAATAAGTTCGTGATGCTGTCATAAATTAATTTATACATAAGGTATAGTTAGTGAAAAGGGATCGTAAAAAGTTGAACTTCACTGAAGATGAGCGCCAAGAACGAATTTTGCGAAAAAATAACAAATGATGAAAGTGTACGAAAGATTGAAATTTTTAAAGAAGAGATTATATAAAAATAATACATATAAATTAGAGTTTTGCAATTTAAGCAATAAGTATGAACAGTTGTATAATTTGTACAATAAGGGTTGGTCCACCGTTAGGCGAACAGTTTGTACCCTCCTATTTGATAATATTTTTCTTTAATTTTATTAATCCAATACTTAAATGCCCAAAGGCTAATAAAGTTTAATAAGACTTGAATTTTACTTCCCACATCAATGAGTTCCAAAATATTTTTTTAGGCCTTTTGAACGTATACAAATAAATTGCTTCGCAAAAATACACATTGGTAATTTATAAAAGGATGTAATTATATAGAAGGGAGAGGGTTTATAATTTTACTCGCTAATTGAAAAAAAAATTGCTTGAAAAAATTTGAATAACATTTTGTTAAGATAACATCAAATAAGATTGATTTTCACGCGTGAGATAAACATATACCAAGTAGTATAATTTATTCCCATTTCCTGAGTTTTCATTTTCCTTTAGATTCGAATTGGTAGTAAAATCGATGAAAAAGAAGAGTTGTATCTTCGCTGTGAATATAGATATGAAGTGGCGGGAACACCAGAGAAAGAAGAAAAAATACTTTGTAATGGTGGTGAATGGTCATCAATCCCTCAGTGCCATCCAGGTATTCTAAAAACAGAAACACAGATATGTGATAAGTTTTAATTTTATTTTTAATTTTGAATTTTCTGTAGGATTCTATTTTTTTTACAATTCCTTGTAAGTTCGTTCTCTCTACAATTAAATGCCACACATATGCTTATATTCTGTTTTTTGTGTTCGATATGCTGATTTTAATATATTAAAAACTATTTTAACAGCATGTGTATGACAACGTAATGTCGAAACTGTATTATTATCATTATTAAAATTCGAAAGTACTATATTTATATATATATATATATATATAATAAGAATAAGAAGAAATAATCCAAGAAATTCCTTTTGACCATTTAAAAATTCCTAAAATATATTGGTTAAAAATGCATTAAATAAAAACGCCAAAAATAAATGTTAGCCTTCCCCTGTAATACCATTTATCCTGCAATCGAAGTATGGCAGGGAAAAAATGTCCGTTATTTCAGTCGTTGTTGAATGTGTGTGTGTGTTTATCATCCTTCCCTCCGCAGCTAAAGTTTTACAAAAAAATAATTCCGGTATCTGCTAGACATTCATATTCTTCTACTTGTATGTATAGTAACGTCTGATGGAAAATCTAAACTGAAGTATGATAGGGAAGCCCTCTCCCGGGCTCACATATATGGCTCTTTGTTACCTCAGTTATCTTATTTCACTGACAATTGGCTCTTCCCTCTGTAAAGTGTGCCTACTCATCACGATAGACCAGGGATGGCGAACCAGTAGCATGCGTGCCATCAATGGCAAGTGACACAATATTTTGGGTACCCCAGTGATCAAAATGGTTTGCATTTTATTTCAAAATAACAAAAGCTCACGATGAAGTTTTATGAACAAATGCGAATGATCGATCACGGGGTGGTGGTGAGCACCTTAGTTTGTTATTGTTTTGTCTTGGTTACGTCGTGGACTACAGTTGCTTATGAGGCAAAATTTGTCTAATAGTCAATTTCGTTGACATAATTGTATTTTAAAGTTTATTTGTGTTATATTTACGATTTTTAACTTATTTAATATGGCTACTTCAGCAAAAGAACAAAAAGTGCAAGATAATAAGTGTAACATGGAATTTCAAACTTGGTGAATCTAGGGGAATATGGTATTATTAGTAAAGGCGACAAAGCGGTGTGTGTTTTATGTTGTGGAACAGTAGTATTCAGAACATCGTCTGTAAAACGGCATTCTAAAACAAACCACAAATGGACCTCAGCAAAAATAATTAAAAACTTAGAAACCTTTCGGCAGATAACTCAAATTCAGCATGCATTTTACTAAAAGTACCATCTTACAATCCTATTATAAGTTATTTGTCAATCAATCTGCAACAACAGAAGTTACGCTAATGTTACTTTAATTTGAATTAAACGTATAACTAAAAATTTTACACCTATACAGTACAAAAAGTACTTTTTTGTGTAGTAAGTAAAGAGTTTTGAGTTGTTAGTATTTAATTTTATTATTTTTTGAATAATCACAAGTCAAAATTATTTGACGGCACGTCTATACCTCATTAAACACTTCAGAAAAAATGGCACGTTGATCCATAAAGGTTCGCCATCCCTGCGATAGACTATTTATTTTATCATGGAATGGTATAGTATTTTGACAATATGTCGATTTTTGGATTTTTTGCGATTTATTTAAATAAGTCGATTTCGTGGACGTAATGTTTGAGCCACCCTGTATCGCTTTCTCATCAGATTTCTTACTCGAGTTTACGTTCTGTAAAAGTGCATACTTAGCTTCACCGACTAAGTAATTTTAAAAGTCTAATTCTTAAAACTCATTACTTTCTTATGATTTTTTTAAAATAATTAATGGAAATATGTCTTAAATATTTAATAATTTCAAATAATTAAATATAAAAATAAAATTCGGGATTATTTCAAAATAGTACTGTGAAACTTTTTTCTATCTGTCTCACTGCATTATTCATGTTTAGAATAAAGATTAAAACACTTCCTATGAAATAACGTTTCAAAAAAAAATTCTTGCGTGATTCCGTCTACTATTATTTTTTTAAAACTTTATTTGTACAATTTCTTTCTACATTTTATGTTCAAAGTTACTGTGGTTTGTAACCAATTTTTGAAAATTTGGAGTCTTTTACTTCAAGACCTTACCCGTGTCCTAGAAATTTTAAACTTCAGTCATCCACGAAGTATTTATTGAGCTAAGCAGCCCTCGCATGACCTTTACTGCCAGGGAATGGCAAAGTTCCTGCAACGGCAGGTTGGTTATTTGACGGTGGTATTACGTCACATTTTTTGGCATTTGAATTGAAAATATAATTTTAAAAAATAAAGAAAGATAACAAGCACTTAAATTTCTCCTTATTTATTTAGGAATGTTGGACACACACCTGTAACGCATTGACATGGCTTCTCTTCATCAGGGATTTTCTTTGTGATTACCTCATTTGTATGGGGTATACATAAGTTCACATAACTATAAATTTTACAAAATAGTGATTTTTAATTAAATAAAAACTCTTATTGAACTAGCTTCAATGTGATGCTAGCGTTGCAATTAATCAACGCTGATTTATAAATTAATGATTAAATTATTGTTGAATTTAAATGACATAAGGGATATTATTTTATCATTGTGAAGATGATTTAGAATATTTAAAGCTAATGCCGGGTGTTTCTAAATGAATATCGGAGTTTTAACACTTTATAGTATTTATTACATATAATTTACAAGTATAATTCATACATTGAAGGAAAGAGTAACTGAAACAATATTACCTACAACTTTACAAATGCTTAATGTGAGCCCCATTCGTCACACATCAAGTCGATATGCGAGTTCATCAAAAACTTTTTTCAGTGTATCTGAGGTAATTATTGTAACAGCTGCTTTAATCCTGCATCTTAAGTCTGGAAGGTCAGCTGGTAGCGGAGTAACGTACACACAATACTTAATGAATCCTTACAGATAAAAATTACATGGCATCAGATCGGGTGAACGTGGAGGCCGTACAAAACAAGCTTTATCGGGAGGCCCTTTGCTGCCAATCCATTAGTTGGGTACAGTGATGTCCAACCAATCGCATACTGAGAGATGCCAGTGAGGCGGTGCACCATTCTTGCTGCCAAATGAAGTTATCTGTTTCACTTTCTTCAAATTGAGGAAATAACCATAGTTTTATAGCATCAAGATAGGTAGAACCAGTTACAGTCGGTTCTTCGGAAACAAAAGGTCCATACACTTTCCGGCATAGAAAACATTCAATTTAGGTGAGCCTTGTTGCAGTTCCAGCACATTGTGAGGATTTTCTAAGTTCCAGATGCGTGCATTATGAGTTTTCACATGTCCACTAAGGTGAAACGTTGATTTATCACTGAATACGACGAAATTCATAAAATTTTCATTGGCATGCATCAACATGTAGTTTGCGAATTTGGCGTGTAAACCGTAGTCTGTCGGTTTTAGTGCTCACTCGAGAAACACTTTCTTCGCTAAGCCTTATTCGTCCCGTATTTTTCCGTTTTCAAACTGATTATACCATTTACAAATGTTATCGTTTGGAGGTTGACAGCCGATCTTAATACGGAATGCTCGTTGCATAGTAATAGCAGATTCTGTCTTTGCAAACTGGAGAACACAAAACGCTTTCTCTTCACTAGTCGCCCTTTTTCTACTAGCGTGCTGATAAATGGGGGGAAAAATCGCATACGTTTCGCGTACACGCGCACACATACCAGCGAACAAAGTTATTTCAGTTGCTCTTTCACTCGATGCATGAGTCATACTAATATGTAAAATGTAATAAATACTATAAAGCGTTAAAATTCCGATATTCTTTTAGAAACATCAAGTACAGTAGAATCCCGAAAATACGGCACTCGATAACTCGACAGTCCGGAAAACTCGGTCAGCAATGCAACAGGTGAGCACAAAATAAAGCTTGGTTTCATAGGAAATTCAAAATAACCACGTTCGTTTAAGCACCTTGAAATGATAAAATTTCGGTTTCTTACCGAACATGCCTGTACAAACTGTGCAATTTTCAAAGAATGGTTCAATGATGCATTTGTTTCCTCGTTTGAGCAGTTTTTAAAACCTAAAAACCTGCCAAAAAAACGGCTATTCTGATTTCGGACAACGTGTCTACGCACCCAGACATTAAAGAGTGAAAAACTGGGAACATACGAACAATGTTTTTACCATCCAATGTCACAGTGTTAAGGCAGCCAGTAGACCAAAGAATTTTGGTTAGTCTCAAGAGAAGATATAGGTGCAAGCTGTTATCCTCCCTTCTTTCTACAAATGAAGATAGCCAAGGTCTTATCCAGAAAGAAAATTAGCATATTGGGGGTATAGCTGGTTGCGTTGCGGACGCCTGGAGCTTTGTGAGCTCATAAAATATTTTTCTGCGATGTATCTAAGCAGTTAAAGTATTATATGATATGTACTCATTAATTTTCATTTTCAGGGAGTAAATGCTCTATTCTTTCATAAAGTTCTTACTTTTCCTTTGTTTAAGGCGATATGGTACCCTAAAAATCATTAAACTGTCGAAAAAAAATTTATTGGCTTATTTGATACCCCGAATCTTTATAAATATGCCTGCAAAATTTCAAAGCTTTACCTGCATTTTTCATTAAGTAATGGAGCAATGTTTGAGGCTAAACAGCAACTACCACGCCTACATTTCAGATTATCTGCTAGAAAAGAGCCTGATAAAAAATGAATTAATTATTTTTCTAATGTGCATCAATGAGATTGACATTATATATGAAGTAATAAATCATTTTAAGAAAGAATTGTGCAATTCATGCAAAAATTCTAGTTTGCGAATTATTTACTGGAAGATCAAATGGATTTGGTCAAGATTTAAAAGTTGTGCGTGATTTTTATGATATTATTATGAATGGAATTAAAACTTCAAAACGAATTTTCCCAAAGCACAAATATTAAATCTTATTTCGATAACTCAGATAGTTAAAAATCTAATTCGCAAGAATAGAAAAACTCTCCCATTTTTATATGTTTTTAGTGATGTATATATCCCGTGTGTGAAATTAGACACTTTTATTATTAAAATATTTTAAGATTTAAACAAATGCACATATTCAGTTCTTAGATTTTGATATATTTTACCTATAAATTGTTATTTGATTTTGCTTTCATTCGTGTACAATATTTAACATTCGAAGGCTTTTAAAATCATGGAAATAAAAAATAAAGGCATAAACATCTTTTGTACATGTTGTGTATTAGCTCTGAGCATGGAATTAGACCTAAAGTGTGTGTATTTATTTTTTGTTATAATTATTAAGATAAAGTTTTATAAATATTGATCTTTCATTCGTTTTTTTCTATGTATTCATTATGGCAGTATACTGTTTAATTGTTCTAAATTTGTGCAATTTTTTATGGTAAGCAGTTTTAAATAAGCTGATTAACATTTCATAAAAGTTTCAGACTATTCGATAAATATTATATCACGCTATTCATGGAATGAAAACTTCAAAACTCATTTTTCTCCATGTTGAATTTTTGTGCATATCCCTAAGGCTTTTTTGATAATTGAAGTATGGGTTGAAATTTTTTATACATGTTCTGAAATGTATGTTTTGTAAAACTGTGCATGGAATTAGCTCTAACGTGTTTAGTACTTTTTCTAAAAAATTTCAAAATCAAAATTTGTGTTTTTTGAGAATTTTTGGAAGTTTAACTATAAAAAAAATTAAAAAGCAGCAGAAAAAACCCCATGCACAGTTTTATGTAGTATATTATAAGGTACTTAGAAAAAAAATTTTGAAAGAAGAGAGACATATTTAAAAAAGCCTTAAGGATTTAAAAAATGCTTAAAAAAGCTAAAAAAATTTAAATTTTACAAACATTTTGCAACAAATTTAAAAAAATTTGTATGGAATTATTATTAAATATTAACCTTTATGAAATACAATGAAAACCAAATATCAAATATTAAAAATAAAAAAAATTGTGAAGATGGTATCATATCGCCTTAAGATTATTCGGGCAATTTATTTTCTATTTATTAATTCCAGAGCAAACTCTACATACAACATATTTTCTACACACATATTTTCTGAGAAAACACTTGAATCTAATCTTTTTTTATACCATTCTCGATAACTAAACATTTTCAGAAACTAGGCCACTTTCGATCACCATTAGGCCGAGTTTTCGGGACTACTGTATATACAAATGATAAAGTAAATAAACTGTATAGTATGCGATTGTCCTTTTTTAAGCAAGCATTTTTCATGAAATAACTCAAATTTGAGATTATGTTGAACAAAATAAGAATAATGTAAATGGTATTATAAACATTCTAATAATGATCGTTCCACTGAATGAATGTCACATTCAATGTCTTCAAATTTCTTCAGTGCGTCTTGGTGGCAGCGGTAGCTTAGAGGTTTTGGTTATGGACTCGTGGCTGGAGTAGCGTAGGTTCAAGTCCTGGTGTCACTGAAGGTCTGCCATGTAGAGGGGCCGATGCAAGTTAAATCTCTCTGGGCTAGATGCCCTCCCGTTGGTAGGTTGTGGTAGACAGGAGAAGGAGTGGCAGCTCAGGTGTCATGATCGAGGCTTATAATTAAGGCGTTCGTCCTCAAGAGCCCTTATGTTGCTTTTTGTGCGTGACGTTAATATAACTCTAACTTATTCAGTGTTTTCTAGTAGAAGTTAATCATTTAATATTTACTAGTTACATTAACGTTAACTAAAATTAGAAATTGATTTCACGAAATTTTTCAAAAAATTAACTTATAATTCCAATTGCACGCGTTTGAAGCTCTAACAGTATATACTCAGTATACTGAAAAAAATATTTATTTTTAAAACTAGCAAAATTAATAGTTTTCATCAAAAAAAAATATTTTTTGCTTTTTGAACTACTATTGCAATTTGTTGATAAGAATTGTCTTGGAAAGAAAATTCCTCAATGCTTTACAAAAATGTATGCGTTTTAGAATGCATATAATATAGTGTAAAGCACATTTTTTAGCAAAAAATGTAAAATATATAATAAATCTATATTATTATGCAAATAATTTTTACAAATGCATATCTTTGATCTTGATGTAAACTGAGCAAAGAAAAAAAATTTATAAGAGTATGTATAATATTCGGAAATAGGAAAGAATTCCTACAGATACAAGCGCGCCTCACTATTTAATGATAATAGCGACGAGCTTTTATATCATATAAATTGTGTAATGACGGAAAAAGTTGATAGTAAAAAAAGTTTTAAAGAAAAATTTATTTTATTCTTTTTAGCGGTGCATAAATATTTCTTTTATTTACAGTTTTTCGTGTTAAAAAGTGTAACCTAGCACTTTTGTTTTAGTTTGCATTGTATAGTTGCAATAAAAAAAAGTAGGTGTATTTTTTTTTTTTTTTTGCATCTGATGGCAAACATTTTTGTTCGGTTTGATTATGAAGTTACTTGAATTTTTTTTGATGGATTACTGCAGGAAGACGTTTAGGTAATGAAGAAAATAATATTTGCACTAGGGGATCGTCTCCCTCTTTCACCTCATCTAATTTTACAAATATTGTATGTTTTTATTAATTATTCTGGATATTATTTTTCAAAAATCTTCAAATATTGTCTGCGACATGACTATCCAGGCCTGCTGCTGGTCACTCTAAAGAAGGTATATGTTTACATTTGTTAGTTTCACTGTATCAGACTGTTTCACGAATATTTTATTTAAAAAAAACTAATTTCTCGCGAACTATGAATTACTTCAAGAATATATCTATAATGAACATCACTCATTGGTCTGTACAAATATGCAAATTTCCAACTCCATTTGCTGCAATACATTCCCATATCATCATATAGTCGCTTTACGAACCATGCTAATGTAAAAAGATGAATCGTTTATTTAACTTTCTTCTTAATAATTTCGAACCAATATGGTCATATGAAACCTTAAATAAGTACTTAGCCTTTCACAGTACACTATTTTACTGAAATGGAGTGAATTTGAAGTAAAATATCACTCACAATGTTATTGTAACTTTTTGGATGCTATGGAAAAATGGCTTTGACTTTCTACACACACACATCGCGCTAATAGGTTGCTTCTACTTTGTTTAAATTGACGTAAGATTGCTTTGGAAATGCTGCTTTCATAACTTTTCTTCGTCTACTTCAGTGATTCCCAAACTTTTTTAACCCATGGATACCTTTTTTATAGTCAAAACCTGCCCACGAACCCCTTTTTGAAGTTATACAAATTAAAACAAAAACATTTTGTTGAAGAATTATTTATTGAAGTTATAATTTTTGTTTAAAATAAAATTTAAAAAATAATGACTTCAATGAACTTGATGAGACGTTTTGAGTATTTATGTTCGTCTCATTGTTTGTGAGTAGCAACCTCAAATCTCCCCAGGTACTAGCTTTTAGTCGTATTTTGTGTGTGTGTGATGGGATTTCTTACGGTATTGAATCCACGTTCTACCAAATTGGACGGCATTGAATCCACGTTCTACCGAATTGGACGGCATTGAATCCACGTTCTACCGAATTGGACGGTATTGATTCCACGTTCTACCGAATTGGACGGCATTGAATCCACGTTCTACCGAATTGGACGGCATTGAATCCACGTTCTACCGAATTGGAAGGCATGAATCCACGTTCTACCGAATGCAGGATATAAAATTGGGATCTGTTTTTGTAACCAGAATTTGTGGTATCTTTCTTCAAACATTGGTTTAAGTCCCTCATTTGTAGATATTTTAATAAGATGCTCCTGTATTAGGATGGATTCGTCTGTTTTTGGGATCTGAGTTAGTGCACGCACAAAAGGGTTCAACAACTAGTCAAGAATATGCATGTGAATTGTTATTTATTTACATTTCCAATAAAAATCAATTAAAAGGAATAATTTTTTAAACCTTGCACCAACCCTCTGGCATTGTTCAGGGACTCCCAAATAAATTTTCCACGGACCCCTTGAATAATATCGGGGACCCCAGGGGTCCGTAGAGACTACTTTAAGAACCACTTGCCTGTATTATTAGGTTTTCTATTCAAACATGCATAATTTACGAATATGTGGCTGAAACTGTTGCACTTCTCGTTCAATTAATGCTAATGTCGAAATTAATCCAAAAGTGTTATACGGTTGTGCAAGCCTATGTTTCGAGAAATAAATACTATTTTAGTATTGTTATATGGTCACATTTCAAACATTAAGATCTCCGAGCCTGTCCCCCACTGATAACGATCGTGAATCATTTGGACTAGTAAATAGTTTTCTACCTCTGGCGTCAATGTTCCTTAATTTTGAATGAAATGGTTGGAATATTTGCTTTAATTCTACTAGTCGAATTTCGTTGCCACAAGTTGTGATTAAACAAGCAATTTTTAGCTCTGAATAGTAATTTTTTTCCGTCATGTTCTTGGTTGTAATATTTGTAAGAGGCATACAAATACACATCACTAAGTTTTACAAACTAGTAATGGCTTAACATTAATTTAATTAAAAAAAATTATGGAATTAACTTCATTGTGATGCTCACTTTATAGCTGATTTATAAATTAATGATTAAATAATTACTGTCGAATTTAAGTGCCAAAAGTTTTATTAGTTTATCTTCATGAAGATGATTTAGAGTATTTTAAGTTAATATATACTAACTATAATGAAAATATACCACACAATATGTGATTCACCTTCAATCTAGTGATTTTGATGAAATTAGATAAGTATAAGAGCAGTGAAGGCTTCTATAATAATGGTCAAAATAAGGATAATGATTAAAGGTATACACATTCTGATCATGGTTGTTCCATTGATTGAATTTCACATTCTATTTCTTAAAGTTGCTTCAGTGTTTCCTGATAGAAATTAATCCTTTAGTGTTTACGCGTTTCAGTGATGTTACCTAAAAATAAAAATAGATTCCAAGAAATTTCTCAAAAATTTAACATAAAATTTCTATGAAACGTTTGAAACTTTAGCAGTATATACTCAATATACTGGAGAACTTATTTATTATTAGAAATAACATAATTAAACATATTAAAAATGAGAGCTAATTTTTTGCTAAACTAACCAATGTAACTTGTTAGAAAGAATTGTATAGGAAAGAAAATTTCTTATATATGATGAATGACAGGAATTTATGCATTTTCGAATGCATACAATATAATTTAAGTATTTTTTTAAACAAAAATAATAAATATGTGTTATTATGCAAATAATTATTACAAATGTATGTCTTAGATCTTTATATAAGTTAAAAGAGGTAAAAGAAAAAAAGATTGATAAAAAAAAGAATGCGTAGGCGAACATCTAAAATAGGAAAGGATTTCTAGGGATCCCAAGGGTGCATCCCTATTTAATAAAAAAAGGGTATCCATAAGAGAGAGAAAGGGCCCCCTACACTCCTAGGTCTCATAAGTACTTAAATAAGGTATAATTTGTATAAGGTATTTTTTATATCCTATAAAGTTTTTTTTAATTTATCCTACGCCAGACCTAGGCACAACGCCGTCATCAGTCTTTGTCGAGCAGCCCAATACAGTTCTGAAACTCGCATGTAAAAAGTTAATTTGTTAGCAGCATTAACAGCTACTACGTCGGTAAGTCCAGGACAAGAGTCCAAGTGGTCTCCACACATATCTCCATTAGTATAAAGTGGGCACGTTGGAGAATCTGCTAAACCAAATCTGAAAAGTAGCTTTCTGATGTAGTCATGTCCAGTCTGGACTCTGAAGTTTGAGACACCCACAAATCTTGGCAGATCGAAAGGAATGGGACTCTCCATTAAGAAATCCCAACTCTTTCCATTCGCAGAGTTCTTAATTTCACGAAGACGGGTCTTGAATCTGGAAGTAATGATCCTCTTACCGCTATGATAGCCAAGAGGAGAGTCAGGCTGAGAGAGGCTCCAGTTAAGGCATCTGCAAATTCGTTACCCTTCACTCCACAATGACTTGGTACCCACTATAAGATTACACAGCGACTATTATTTATTAGAGAATTTATTATGCGCTGGCAATCGAGAACAAGCCCGTTACTTGAAGGCAGAACTGATGAAACTGCCAAAATAGCTGCCTGTGAGTCTATAAAAATTGCAATGTTTCGATGTCCTTTAAAGTAATATCTCGTAATTAAACATGATTTTAGAGTTATTAAAAATATTTGTTCCTAGGGAATTTATTTTTTAATTCTTTTTGGATAATGAATTTTATGAATATGTATGATTAAATGATGTATTATGACATGTATGAGGGATTATTATGAATAAAATTTTTGGTAAAGAGATACATGATTTAAAATTATTAACTGTAACATATTTGATTAATTTGTATTTAAATCCTTATTTTATTTCAAGCCCAATGTAGACGGCCTCCACCACCTACTGCTAATGCTAATATAGGCAGCGTTAATCAAACTCATGGAGGAGGAGTTGTATACCTTTGCAAAACATATTTTTATAAAGTGAAGTTTGGAAATGTGTTGTGTGATTTTGGAACTTGGAAAGGAGAAACGCCGGTATGTAAAGACTGTAAGCATTTATTTTATTCTTCTAATTAATTAATAAGTCTAATTATTTAATTAAAGTTGTTAGAATAGTTCTCGTTAAAAATATCATGTTTTTAGCTATCTACTTTTGTATTGATTTTTTTAATTTTTCACATTGAATTTATGCATGAAGTTGCAACTTTTAATTTATATCTAAACTCTGAGAAACTATATACAGCCAACTCTCACTAATTCGATCTTTCGATAATACGAACATCTCACTAATTCGAAGTATATGCTCAGCCCCTAGAAAAATTCTTGATATTTCAAACTAAACAATACGTTTTGGTACACTCAATATTTCGATGTAAAATCTCTGTGGCTAGCTAGACTACAGCACTCAATGATTGGAAGTTATCTTATAAAACTAATGACAATTCGAATACTTACTATCTAGAGTCCTGAATAAACAGGTTGGAACTTGCATGTTTTATGTTGTATTCTCTCTGCGTACCTCCCCTGTAACATAGCCCCTTTGATGACCATCTTTAGGCTATCCCTTCTTTGTGTTTCCCGGCTCCTCAGGCGAAAAGACACTTTTATTGCTTTCCTTCTCCAAGTGGACAGACAGTTCTGGCCGCACCTGTTGTAAGCCGGCCAAATCTTTCGTTTAACATGTGGCCTTGCTACACATGTGTTCAGAAAGGATGGTCCGCTATTGTGAGAAAGCTATGCGTAGGATCTTGTTTTTTGCGTCGAACTGACAAAACGATTTATGGCTCATCTGTGTGACTCATAGCATTTGGCACCAAATAGGATATAGGCTGGACTGGACCCTGCCTTGAAGAACCAATGGTGTTGGGGACAGTGTCTGAGAGAACCGGGTGAGAAACAATTTCATTTCTAATGAGGAATGAATAGATTTTGTGGGACGTGAAAGTGTCTTGTTCGAGAATTAATATATAAATGTATTCTTTTAAAACATGACTTTTAACTTCTGTATATAGTATTTATACTGTATATATGTACTTTTAAAAATATTTTAAAGCACTTTTATACATATGTGTACAATTGTTGTTTTATTTCGTAGTTTAAAATTTAAACGTGTTAGAAATAAATTAAAAGTAAAAAAACCTTTTTAAAAACAAGCTTTTATTTAAACGCGCTAAAAAGAATAAAATAAATTTTTCTTTAAAACTTTTTTTACTATCAACTTATAACGTCATTACACAATTTATATGATATAAAAGCTCGTCGCGAGATTAAAGTACTCTTATTAACTTAGTTTGAAATTTTTAAAAATTAAAATCAATCAGATCAAGTTTTGTAATTTACTTGTTTATCTGCAGAGGTAAATCTCGCGACAAGCTTTTATATCATATAAATTGTGTAATGACGTTATAAGTTGATAGTAAGAAAAGTTTTAAAGAAAAATTTATTTTATTCTTTTTAGCGCGTTTAAATAAAAGCTTGTTTTCAAAAAGCTTTTTTACTTTTAATTTATTTTTAACTTTTTAGTTATCACTGGACAGGTTTCTCAGTATGTTCATCTCATTCAATGCTAGGTGTTTGCCGGTTATTTTCGAACAGTTAGCTAAATGAATTCTCCCAAAAAGTGTACTAGACTAAAAACACAATTGTTTTAAAATCTGTAATTTTTAAGCAATTTTTTCAATCTTCGTACAGATTTGGGTAATATTGTCCTACACACGAAAAAAAAATTCATGAGATTTTCTTCATAATTGACGAAGTTATTAAATGTTTAATTAAAATTTTGAGTATTTCTTGAAAAATCGTAAAAAGAAAGTTTTCGTCATTTAATTTTTAAATGACTAATTCTAAAAAAGCAAAGCATGAGCTGTTTTAGTACGGAATGTCGATTCATTTAAACAAAAAAAAATCATGTGCAACGATTTAGACATTAATTTCATAAAAACGCATCGATTTTGAATTATT
Organism: Trichonephila clavata; assembly: GCA_019973975.1. NCBI lineage: Eukaryota > Metazoa > Arthropoda > Arachnida > Araneae > Nephilidae > Trichonephila > Trichonephila clavata. Next base: position 85,379 of record BMAO01016164.1, on the reverse strand, counting down.
TATAAAAAAAAATCGTAAGAAATACAAATATTATTATTTCGTAAAAAACAATATACCTTATCGGGACGAAATAAATGATCTTTCCGATTCTGTAATTATTTTTTGTCTGAGTTTCATAGATTAAAGTTAGATAAATTTTTTAAAGAATTTCTACAATGCTCCCTCTCAGTTTAACTTTGCAGCGTTGAGAAAGGTATAAAATGTACCAATCTACTTGAAAAATAGCTCTACATTTTTTTTTTTTAATTTAAATCGAAGAAAATAGATAAAAATTTCTAAACAAATTGCATACGTTGCAGAAATTAGATTTTTACGTTGTAGAAATGTAATTATTTTTTAGACAAAGTTAATTAATACAGTCATTAGTGCAAAGCTATGAAATTCCAGTTTGGCTGAAAACCGATTTCCGACGCCAACTTATGTCATTGTTGTAACAATAACATTATTACAACAATACTGACATATTGAAGTTGGCGCCCAAAACTAATTTAACGTTTTTAATTAATATCGGAATATAAATGGTCAAAACATGCATTGTCACCCAAACTAAACGTGTATACAAAATTTTAGCTCAATAGGATGAAGATATCAGCTTCAAAATTGAGTTGCAAGATTCCACCAGAACAAATTACATACATTGTAAGTTAAATAAAAGCTTGTAAATAAATTAAAAGTAAAAAAACTTTTTTAAAAACAAGCTTTTATTTAAAAATTCTTAAAAGAATAAAATAAACTTTTCCTTTAAAACATTTTTTACTATCAACTTATAACGTCATTACACAATTTATATGATATAAAAGCTTGTCGCAATATTTAAGTTCTCGTATTTACTTAGTTTGAATTTTTAAAAATTAAAATCAGTCAGGTCAAGTTATTTATTTTACTTGTTTATCTACACAGGTAAATATCGCGACAAGCTTTTATATCATATAAATTGTGTAATGACGTTATAAGTTGATAGTAAAAAAAGTTTTAAAGGAAAAGTTTATTTTATTCTTTTAAGCATTTTTAAATAAAAGCTTGTTTTTAAAAAAGTTTTCTTACTTTTAATTTATTTTTTACTTTTTAGTTATCGCTGGACAGGCTTCTCAGCCTGTTCAACTCATTCAACGTTCGTTCGCCATCCCTGGCTTAGCTGAATCAGTTCTCGCAAAAAGGGTATTAGACGAAAAACACAATCTTTTTAAATCCGTAATTTTTAAGCAGTATTTTCAATCTTCGTGCAGATCTTAGGTAATATTGTTCTACATACGAAAAAAAGGTTACGTGAGATTATCTTCATAAATGATGAAGTTATTCAATGTTTAATTAAAATTTTGACTATTTTTTGAAAAATCTTAAAGAATATATTATTTATTTGAAATATTTTGAAGGTAATCGATATATTTCTCTAACATCTTCGAAGAAAAATCTAGTTATTTATTAAAAAACTTCAAAAGGCATTTAAAGATTTGTATTAATCAATAAAATGTATTTTGTATCAATAAATGTAATTTGTATTAATCAATGGTATGGGGTGGTATTGGATATCACCCTCGCACTCCTCTAGTACGCATTGCCGGTACTTTAAGCAGCCAGCGCTACATCTCTGAGGTGTTGGAGCCAGTTGTCCTTCCTTACCTTCAGGGCTTGGCCACAGCCTTATTTCAACAGAATAATGCGCTACCACACGTGGCACGCATTGTCCAAAGGTTCTTCGTCAATCACCAGATTGAATTGCTTCGCTGGCCGGCTCGCTCTCCGGATCTTTCGCTGATAGAAAACATGTGGTCCATGGTTGCTCAACGATTGACTCAGATTACACCCCCAGCTGCCACACCAGATCAACTTTGGCAACGAGTGGAAGCTGCTTGGTCTGCTGTTCCCAAAGAACAAATCCAAAATCTCTTTGAATCAATGCCGAGGCGTGTGGCAGCGGTGATCTCCAACAATGGCGGCTACTCTGGCTACTAATTCTGGCAGGAACCACACTTCACAGAAGTCTATAAATTTAATCATTTGATACTTGGTCAACATGTTATCTACAAAATAAATTTTGTTGTGCTATCTCTTGTCTTTCTTGGTATTGCAATTACGGTGGCCAGCAGTGTATATATATCAATAGTAGGTGAAAGTCAGCATTCACCTACTATTGCTTGCATAAACGAAAAAAATTTAAAAACTGGATTTTGAAATTTTCTTTTAAAATTATATTTTATTTAGTTCATTCCAAGTATGGAAAAATAACAAAAATAAACTCGGTTTGCTTTGATAGCTTTTAAAATAAAGACAGGTTTGTAGCGATACCAAAAAAAATCAATTAGAAAAAGTCTTGATTGTTTATATTTTAGATTGTTTTGATTTAATAATTTTAACTTAATTCTATTTAAACTAGCTTCAATATAAATTACAATCACACAAAAAAATGAGCATAAAGATATTTAACATAGAATACAAAGAGATTTTCATAAAAGGTAGCGCATACCTGACAGAAATACACCACAGTAAACAAATTGATAACTTAATGTTCTTTGTGCTGCCCGGTGCTATTTGATCTACGGACCGGGGGTTGGGGACCACCGGATTATGGTATGGGTCCTTTTATCAAGATTTTTCTTGCAGTAACCGCACAAATGTTTCCTTAAACTTCTTTTGAATGTCTGTTTCTATTTTATAGTTGTAGTGTTAAAAACGGATTTTTTTTTCACCAAGGATATCATACTTCGTTTTTCACTGATGGTGAGTTTAGATAGGCGTTCTGGACGAGGTTTGGATATGTAAACTCCCGTAGATTTAAAGATATTAATAACACGCTGAATAGATGAATAATGCCTTTCAACGGATTTGGCAATATCCCGACGACTTTTTCCATCTTTTCTTAGTTTCACAATCATTTTACACTCACTCATACTAATTTCCTTCCTTTTATTTTTCATGTCCTTGAATAGCTTCGTATCTTACAAAAACGTTAAAAATATTGCGTCACAACTTTCTTAATCTATTTTACTTGATAACTGAATGCAAAAACTCTGTTAACCTATAACGCATGTTGATAAAAATTTCAAGAATCAAAAGTATTCAAATAGTGAACGCACACTTTTTTTGCCTACAATTTGTGTACTTCGCTACAAAACTCGCGTTATCTTATGTAGTTTTAATTCAAAATTAACGAATTCTTGCATGTTCAACATTTAAATAATAGTAAACAAATTCATGAGATATTGTTAGAAAAAAAATTAGATTTCTATTAAATTTTACCTTTTTTGTATGATTTGTTATGGGCGAACGCAACTTTTTCTAGCAAGTATATATATATAGGATCTCTCTCTCCCTCACTCTATATATATATAGGATATCTAGGAATCATATGATTTCGAATATTTGCTTAAATATAATTGTGTGATTTATTATACATATATTTATATATATATATACACTGGTGTCCAAAAATAAAGCATAAATCGTAAAATGCGAAAAACATGGAATAAATATCCGCAAAATTGTTCCAAATTTCTTGCGGATATTAATTGGGTGAAGAAGAAACTTTGGGTTTATGCAAAACTTTTCAGTCGACTACTTCCTGCGCGAAACACCGGCGCATGTCGAAATGCGGAGAAACCGATTCACGCAGCATAGGCAGTTCAGACAAGTTTCGTGCAACTGCTGTGCGAAGGAACGTAGTTAACCATCAAACAAGGTGAATGATGGCACAAAGACACCAATTGGACATGTTTACGAGAGGAAGAATCGTTGGAATGCCGGAATCCTCACGATCACAAACCGAAGTGTCTCGAATCCTGAATGCGGACCAGTCTGTGATCTCAAGATTGTGGTAGACGTTTCAAAGAACGGGAGATGTTACCCGACAACCAGTATCAGGTCGACAACCCCTCGCCAAGACCGATATCTGGTAATAAGTGCGCGACGTCAGAGGGGCAGTACTGCCAGAGCACTGGGTTCGGTGCTCACGGTCGCCACAGAAATACGAATTTCGAGACAAACTGTTTACATGAGACTCAATCGTGCTGGCCTGTATGCCAGAAGACCAGCAGTTTGCATTCCCCTCACGTCTGCGCATAAACGCGCTCGTTTGAACTGGAGTTTGAAATATCAACATTGGAGTGTGGGAGATTGGGCCAATGTGATGTTCAGTGACGAGTCCCGGTTTAGTCTTAGTAGTGATTCTCGGCGGGTAACGATATGGAGAGAACGTGGAACAGGTTTTGAACCAAGAAACAGAACGGAAAGACATCATTTTCCATCAAAGGGAGTAATGGTATGGGCAGGCATCATGATGGACGGCCGCACAGACCTCCATTTCTTTGACACGGGGTCTGTGACTGTTGAAAGATACACAGACGAAGTTCTTGAGACTTGCGTTTGCTTCTTTCGAGGTGCTGTCGGTCCTGACTTCATATTCATAGATGATAATGCGCCATGTCACCGAGCGGTGCTGATTGATGACTTGCTTGAAACGGAAAACATCCAACGCATGTCGTGGCCTGCGAACTCCCCTGATTTAAATCCTATCGAGCATGTTTGGGATATGCTCGGGAGACAAATTGCAGCCCTTTCCCACCCACCAAGCTCCGTTACAGAACTGAAGAGAGCTCTCCAAGAAGCTTGGAACCGTTTGAGCCCACAACTCCTTCATCATCTCATAGCAAGTATGGAAAATCGCTGTGCAGCGTGCCTGGCTATGAGAGGTGACCACACGCCTTATTAAACTGCAGCATCAGTATTTTATTTAATGTTTTCTTTCATTTTTTCTTTAAAGCGTGAATCCTTGCTATGCTCAGTTTTCTTTCAAACTGCTACTTTTGATAATAAAATTAATTATTATCATTCTTTTGATTTGCTTCCTTATTTTATAACCATTTTACACTCGCATATCACGTTTCCCGCCATTTTGATTTATAGTTCCTTCTTTATTCACATAATAACCAATTATGCTTAACTTTTGGACACCAGTATATATATATATATATATATATATATATAAAGGATTGTTATACCATAACATAGTGTACCTTTACACATCACGTAAAAATATTTAATATTAAACTTATAACTGAAGATAAAATCAACCACGCAGTCTGAGTATACGATGCATAACTTTATAGAGTATTTATTATATCTATTATAATGGGATATCTAACGACATATAACCTGGTAACTTAAATAAAAACGAACACTGAAAAAGACATGAACACTGAAAAATAAATTTCAAATTCTTATGAAAGAAAAAAAGTATCACTTACCTTATTCTTCGTTCCTGAATCCCGGAATGAGCTTGACCTAAAGCTCGATTGTATTCTAGCATAAATACTGCAACTTTTAATAATTAGAGTTCTTTGTATGATGCAAAAATGATTTCATGAAAACATTCCATTTTGCTTTCTTCTCATTAGGCTTCATTCTCTATGTGCTTTTCCAAGTATCGTAATATGTACTATCTTACTTGAAAAAAGCATAACAAATGTACGTTATTTACGACTTCGCTAAATGTAAATAAAGTGCAGGGGTGGGGCTAAAGACGCCAATTTGTTGCTTCGTAAAAATTAAATCATGTCTTTTTTCCCCTCTCTACAATTAATATAAGGTTTGCAGTTATAAACAGTGATGAATTTTTATATTTTCCTAGCATTTTATCCGATACTCCTTCTGACTTTGGTTTTATCTGTTAGTAATTCTGGTTTAAAAAGAAAACTATAGTAAACTCCTGACCTTAGTACTATAGTAAACCTGACCTTAGTACTATAGAAACTTAGTATTATAGTAAACTCCTGACCTTTTAGGAACCAAGATTGCAGGTTTAAACAAAATTTTGCGGCCAGCCAACCTTCATGTGTATTTGCCAATACTCTGGGCTGTAGAAATAGTAAGGAACGTCAAGAGAAATTTAACTATTATAAAAGAAAAACAATCCTTTAATTTAAATAGATAATATTATAACCTACTATTAATTACTAGTATATGTTAAAATCGATGCAAATAAAAAACTAGATGATACACTTACTACGTGTGCACAGCATCATACCATGTTTCCCTCACAATAGAAAGAAGAGTATAACAGCACAGCATAAAAAGAGTAAAATATGATAAAATAACATTAAGTATATATGTACACATTTAAAACCTTAAAATAATGATATAAAATTTATAAAAATATAGAGAAAATAAAAAGACAACCACAAATGTGCATAATGATTTTAATTAAAATATAGTATTATTGATTTAATAAACATGTTGCGCCATCTTTTGATTAACTGTAAAAATAATTTAAAAAATTGCTTTTTTTTTACATATTGTCATTTCACTGAGAATTATTAGAAACATAATTGTTTAAAAAATTAGCAGAATATCCATGTTCAATGCATTGGTTAATAAAGTTAATAAAATTTAAACATATGTTAGATTTATCGCTAACTATATATATATATATATATATATATATATATATATATATAATACATTATTACTCTAAATATAGTTAAAAATAATATTTCTATATATAGAAATGGATAAGTTGGAATTCCAATATGGCACTTTAATAAGGTTAAAATTAAAATCATCTCTTTTATTATAAATATTACTATGGAATTAAGAATCCTTAAAAAATGATACAGCCAAGAAATTAGTTTTAACTGGATTATTATTAATCTTAACTAGGCTTAAATAATCAGGATAAAAGATAATACTGGGATTAAAATTATTTTCTTACCAAATACAATTAGATCATGTATGTATCTAAAAATAAAATAATCATTATTGATAATATATTTATATACAGATAAGTGTAAATATAAATTAGCCAAACTATTGCTTGAGACAAACTTTTAGTTTGCTTATACAATGTACCATTAAAATTAATATAATTTTCTTTAAAGCAAAACCTATAAGATTTTTAAATTTTTGTAAATTAATGGTAAGATTATAATTACTATGTTTATCTAAAATTTCCTAATATTATCATTGGTATCAATGGAATTGAAAAGATCTGCAAAATCATAACATAAACTGAATAAATATTTTTATTTTAAAAAAAATTAAAAAAATCTTTACTAATTTTAATTATAGCTTTATTACATTTCTTATTGATGAAGTTTTGTATAATATGATGCAGCATTTTTCCTGCAGTAGTGTGTGACATATGTTTTAAAACCATTTTTTGCAGTTCTAAATTTAACAGGACTTATTACAATTACTTATTTCCCTATGTGTCAAATCCAATTTTTTAAATATTCATTGTTCAAAAAATGTTCATTTAGCATACTATTATAAAAGTATTTACAAATTATAGCATAATTACCAGGCACTTTGTCTATGTAAACAATAACAAAATTCTTTAGTAAATCCTAAACTTTCTTTTTTACATCTTTATAAGTAAGTTCAGAGTTAGAATGGCATTAAATTTCATCAAGTCTTTTAATATATTGTACTTATATTCATCAAATGCCTCTAAAGGCAATACACATTTAACGGCAGATTTTGTAACAAAATTATTTATATCTTTATTAATTTGTTTTTAACAGTATTATTGTTATTAGAAATAGTTAATCTAAAAACTAGTGCTGCTCATGTCTTTTTAAGTCTTATCCTTCATTATATTTAAGTTGCTTGTGACTACATTTTTATGATAACTATCAATAAAGCCATGATAGTTATTACATTTACAATCGTCTATGTCAAGAGAAGATATATATATATATATATATATATATATATATATACCTAACATATATATATATACTTATCAAAGTTACCTAACAGTTAAATAAAAATATGTTATTAGTTGTACAGTTTATCGATAGATGGCGCCTCAAGCTAAGTAAATTATTAATGTTATATTTTATTTAAAATTAATTGTATATGTCTGGGTGGTACTTTTATTTTCTATAAATTTTAAAACAAAATATAGAGTTTTCAAATGTGTGTATATATAGTATTAATGTTATTTTATCAAAACTTAATAATTTTATGCTTTACTGTTACTGTCCATAGCCCGGGAATATGTTTTGTAATACTCACGTGGTAAGTCTTTATCTTATAGTTTTAACTTTGATTTTAAAATATTTTAGTAATTATTACAGGCTTTAATATTGTCGTTTTACATGAATAGATTATGGTTTTATTTATAATAATAGTTAAACTTCTCTAGAAATTACTTGCTTTTCCTATGGCCCAGAGTATTGGCAAATTCAGGTGATGGTTGGCTGGCCGGAAAACATTGTTTAAACCTGCAATCCTGGTTCCTAAGGCCAGGAGTTTGCTCTAGTATTTCTGTGGCTAAAACTATTCTGTCATGACTATAGTTATCTTAGGAACATAACTATTTTTTGTATATTTTTGCAATATATATATATATTCTTTATATATATATATATATATATATATATATATTCGCATTTTTAATACAAAAAATAAGATCGAAATTCACATATGCACGTTATACGCCGGGTATAAAAAATGATAGCTTAAAAAAAAAATTTTTTTTAAATGTGCATAAGAAAACTTAGACTTCTACAAAGATCGGAATATTGTTTATTTAAAAGAAATGTCAAACCTATAATGAACTTAAAGGTTTGTTTTTCTAGCAATAAACTGTTTTTTCAAAATCCTGTCATAATACCTCGATACATGGCTTTAAAACATAATAGCATTGCTAATGTACATAGCAGGTTCCTTCGTAAAAAATGGGGTGCGCGTTATACAGCGAATATACCTTAAAATTAAAAAATGCAGCTTAAAAGTAAAGGTGCGCGTTATGCGCTGAATTTTACGGTATATATTTAATTTTTTCGAATTTACTTAAACTTTAGTAATCATAATACTAGGCTTTTTTTATTATTTTTATGTTTGTTTATTTTAAGTTTAATAATCATTTCTATTTTAAATTCTTAAAATTAATATTTAGTTTGTTAAATTAGTTTTAATTTTTAAATTGCCAACTGTTGTTTTTGGTGTATTTGCTTTGAAGTATTTGTCTGTATCCGAACACGTTCAGAGTACTTTTTAAAAAATAGCATACTAAAACATTATAAATGCTCTTTTAGGACTCAATACCAATAAATATTACTATTTAACTATCAAAATTTAAAATAAATTACCTGAATTTTACAAAAATCACAATTATATAAGTGAAGTTTTAGCAATATTTTTGAAAAACTTCAAAGCAGTTAGAGGAAAAAGGTAATAAACATATATTAGTAAAAGTATTACTAAAACAAATTAGATACATTGATCTAGAAAATGTACTAAAATTTTAATTTTTTATTAAAATTTGAAATTTTAGAGCTGATTGAGTAAACATTATGAGAAATGTTACATTTTTTATCAGACCATTATTTAAATAACAAGCCATAACTCAAAAAGTATTCATACAATAAGAAATATTTTAGTACATTCTCTAGAAAATAACATAAATATCAGGTTCAAAAAGTTTTATACCAAAATACCTTCGTAACATTTTGAGTTACCACTCACCATGGCACATTTTGAGTACAATTTAAATGCCCACTTCTTATAGATTAAATATCCACTTCCAGGTTTTCTAACTTTATAAAATTTATTGTAACTTGGATTCTAGGTAATGTATAAACAAAACAAAGCATGTTTTGTTATGCCAAAAGATAGATCTATTCAATAAAATTAAAAACAAAAATATCTGTCTTGACCGAATTTGGTCATTTCCAACGTGTTCGGATACCTTATGTGAATGTTTTTGTTTCATTGATTTTTATTAAACACACACACATATATATATATATATACATATTAGAGCTGATTGAGTAAACATTATAAGAAATACTACATATTTTCATGAGACCATTATTTAAATAACAAGCCATAACTCAAAAAGTATTCATACAATAAGAGAAAAATTTTAGTACATTCTCCAGAAAATAACATAAATATCAGGTTCAAAAAGGTTTATAGAAATACATTCGTAATATTTTGAGTTATCAGACTCGCCATGATAGATTTTGAGCAATTTAAATGCCAACTTCTGGTAGATCAAAAACCCACTTCCGGTTTTTCTAAATTTATAAAATGGATTGTAACTTGGCCTCTAGGTAGTGTAGAAACAATTCAAAGTACGTTTCGTTAAGTCAAAAGATAGCTCCATTCAATAAAATAAAAAAACAAAAATATCTGTCTTGACTGAATTTGGTAATTTTCAACGCGTTCGGATACCTTAAAATTAATATTTAGTTTGTTAAGTTAGTTTTAATTTTTAAATTGCCAACTGTTGTTATTTGTCTCTTTTTTCTATTTAAAATTGCTTTCAGAATTATAATAAACATAAAAACGTATTTATTTCACACACAAATAGATTCTATAAAATATATTTACATAATAGTTTTTACTCGTTACGTACATAATCAAAACTATTTTGTTATAGCTGAAAGTCCTTACTCCCCAAAACACGATACAACTTCTGATAAATCTCCCGCTGAAACAACAATATTGACACCTACAAGAATACCCTTTAATATTCCTGTAAGTGAAACGTCAGTTTCCCAAAATTCAGAATCTCAATCCACTCTGCAACCTACCTGTTTCTGTACATATGCAAATTTTGACAAGAATTTGGAAGCTTTTGTTGGCACAGAACTTTTGCAGAATGGAAGTAAAGTTGAAAACGGCATTGCAGTGAAATTCTTTTGTCAATTTTTTGGGCATCTCCGATTACAAGGTCCAACTGAAATTCTATGTCAAGAATGTCATTGGCAAACTTCTAAATTTCCTGAATGTGCTCCACCAAAAACAGGTGAGATCTATACTAATTTCTGAAAACATTATTTTGTTTTGTCGATGTGTGATGATTTCATAAAATTAGTATTAAACTTACGCCAAAAAAAATTTGGTATTATTTTTTAGTAAACTGGAAAGTTTGTTTATTCACTTCTTTTCCGAAGTTTGGTTGTTCTTACTTTTTGCATTATGTGCTTATGCCTCATATTCATTTATAATGAACCACAAATTGAGTAAATGTTTCTATTTTCTAAATAAAAGTTTAAATTTTCTAAAAGAAGCTCCCTTGGGGGCATTTAATATTTTAAAATTAATGTCAGTTTTAGTTTTAAACTAGCACCTTTTTAATTTTTAAAACTTTCATAAATAAAAAAAAGGAGAGATTAGTATTAATGTCTCATAAATCAGGTGGAGCTTAAATTCGAAATTAAGAACCAAGAACGTGGGATACCCATTCTAAGAACATATCAATATTGAACCAATACACACACACACACACACATATATATATATATATATATATATATGAAATAGACGTGGCCGTTGAAAGGTATTTCTTAATTAGATTGCTATTTATTATCGTTGATGTTTGCTTTGGCTGGGGTTGACGAGGCTGTCCTGAGATTAATTAAAACTGCTTTATTCTACATCTTGAATACATGAAGAAAGACAAGGACGACACAACACACAGACACAAACCAAGCTGCAGCTGGCTACATGTTAAACAGATAAATACAGAAGTGAAAGAGGGCGTGGTCTCCAGGAATCTCAGTTTTTATATGCGGCTCAAATCACATGATCTGAGTGGGTAGCTAGATGTAGTTTAAAATATTCTCGCAAGGCGGCTGGCTAACTTATTACTAAAACGTTGGTCCTGAAGGGATGGACAATAGGTAATTTAAAGTTATTAAGAATAATTAATGGGGATTTTATATATATATATATATATATGGAATCAGAGTGGTTGTAGAGTCGTCATCAGATTGAATCTCAAAGAAAGAAAAGCAGGCAGTCTTCGCGCGCAGGCGCATCTGATCCAAACCGAAACCAAAGCTTTTGCTAGGAGAGAGATGAGCGAGCGAGAGGTCTCGACTGAGAACCAACGCTGCTAAGAAAGGCAACAACCAGGTACTGGCCGAGAAGGGACCAGATACCCTATGCTAGAAGTGGTGGGACGCGAAGGTCACCCGTGCTTCACCTGAATTGCATAATCATCGTTGAACTAAATATGTTACCATTGTGAACTGTGGTATGATAAGAGAGAGAAGAGACTGAGGTCCGCGAGCAGGCGTTCCGTCGTCGACACATCATGGAAACCTATCTGTTAGAAATAAGAAACTTTAATTAATTGTTGTCAAATTTTAAATAAATCAGAAGGAAGACAATTGCTTTAGCACCTTGTTGTCTCCCACATATATAACGACTAGTATATATATATATATATGTGTGTGTGTGTGTGTGTGTGTGTGTGTGTGTGTGTGTGTGTGTGTGTGTGTGTGTGTGTGTGTGTGTGTGTGTGTGTGTGTGTGTGTGTGTGTGTGGTGTGTGTGTGTGTGTGTGTGTGTGTGTGTGTGTGTGTGTGTGTGTGTGTGTAGGAGACAACAAGGGGCTAAAGGTTTTTTCTTTCTACTAATTTATTCAAAATTTAACAATAATTAATTCAAGACAAGTAGCTAATTTCTAACAGAGTTCCAGGATCTATCGACGACGGAAACGCCTGCTCGTGAACTTCAGTCTCTTTTATCACAGTTCATAACGGTAATACACACACAGTTCAAGTGAAGCATGGGTGACTTTCTCGTCACACCACTTCTAGTCTCGGATTAGAGCTGGTCCCTACTCGGCCAGTCGGTTCCCGGTTGCTTTTCTTAGCAGCAGCGTTGGCTCTCTCTGACCTTCGCGTCGAGATCGCTCGCTCGCTCATCTCTCTCTGGTTAGTTCGCTCGCTGGTGGCTCGCGTCACCAGCGCCCTCTAGAGTGCCGTCTATGTGGAAATTCCCATATATATATATTTATATATATATATATGTGGGAATTTCCACATATATATATATATATATATATATATATATATATATATATGGGAATTTCCACATATATATAATATATATATTAGTCGTTATCCCCGCACGCTTCGCTGGGTGTTTCATGATGTATAAATATGTACTATTTACATGTATAAAATTATGGATATCTAAGTCCTAGTATTCAGAATTTGATGTTATTGAAAAATATACTTATACATGTATATCTCGCCACTTGATATAAAAATGACAGAACCTCTAATTATTAACTTCTAATAATCTCTAAAATTGAAGTAGAAGGATTTTTGAGCTTTCGTAACCCAGTAACAAAGGGAATTTCCACAAAAGCAATTTTCAGCTCATCTCTACTCAATAAAATAAACATGCTTGCAAAATTTCAAGTCTAAATCTAAGAGATCAAAAACGGAATTTTTATTATCAGTTTGCCCCATAACCATGTTGACAGTTGATTTCCAAAAGAATCGTTCTTAGCAGATTTGAATTCAACAAAAGAAAGATGCGAACCAATTTTCATTATTATAGTTCTAGTAGTTCGAAAGCAGGAATTCTTTTGTCAATACACCCCAGTATCCCACCGCTTCCTCCCCCATTAGTTGATTTCCGTAAAATCCATTCTTAGTGGATCTCTGTTCAACAAAACAAACATGCTTAACAAATTTCAAGTGCGTCGGTCTAACAATTCAACAGGAATTATTTTGTATAATTTCCTTGACCCATCGCAACCCCTCTTGGGGACCGATTTTCGCAATACTCTTTGTTAGAGGAACTCTATTTCATGAAAGGAACATGCCTACCAACTTTCAAGGAGGGAGGTATGTCGCGATGCTTCGACCGCAGGTGTGAGAGGATTCGAGTAAGAAACAGATTTTTCTCAAGCTAATCACTTTTATCTAGCATTTAAAACTTATGAGAATATATGAGGATTAATGACAATGAACGCTGACAACTAAACCCGAGGAATATCAAACTTATTAATCTTACTATATAAATATAATCACTTATCTATTCACCTGAACGTTCTTGCAGCAAACTTTGCTTAATCGTCAGCAGTAAGGTCAATGGCTTCCCTTTCGCTAAATGGATTTAATAATACTAAGTGCAACCACCGGTAGCTCACACTATGATTTCCAGTTAGTATCAGTTTTCTACCATCGCTTCGCCTACTCCACGACTAACACTTAAGCAGAAGCTTGCATTTACATCAAATTAAGTCCTCTCACGGGATGCGGTTTCCAACTAAATCACACTTAAAAAGAGTAATTTTCTCCAAGAGGATTCGTAGAAGCCCAAACAGAACCTGTTACAGGTTCAATAATTTATAAACGGAAATAATCATCTTTCACGCCACCTAAACCCCCACAACGCCCTTTGACGGTTGGTTTTCATGAAACCTATTTTGTGGCAGATCTCTACAACATGAAAGGGATCAACTTACCACTTTTCAAGACTGTACGTCCAACAGATTAAAAATGGAAATAATTATCTCTAATTCCCCTTAATCCCCCTCAACGCCACTTAAGCATCAACTGACAGCATTCAGTACCACCTGTAGCTCGGTCTAACGACCGTAATGGCACTGAACTTGGTATGAAGACTAATGACGACATAGAAAGCAAGGTTCTGTGAAAAAAAATCACCGATAGAGGTTCTTTGGGCACTTATTTCTCTTACCAAACCGAAGAAAATACATAAGAAAGGGGTATGAAAAAGCATATACTTCCCTATGTGACAACCACGCCAATGATTTGGGCTATAATCATGTAGACAGCTACGAAAAGAAAGGAGTGTTTTTTTTAATTTAACACTATTTGTAGCTCGTTCTAACAATCGAAATTACACCAAACTTGGTATAGAGACTAATGATGAGATAAAAAACAGCATTCCAAGAAAAAAATTTAGTTTTAAAAATTGCCGATAGGGATATTAATAGCGCTGCTATAGCTTACTAAACCAAAATATTTGCATACAAAAACGGGTGTGAAAACAAATGATTTCACCTGTAACAGTAACGCCAATAAAGTGGACTATAAAACATGCAGAAATCTCCGAAAAAGTACAACACTTTAATTGGCCCTATTTAGAGTCACCTGTAGCTCGATCTAACAATCGAAATCGCATCAAATTTTTGATACACACTAATGATCTCACGTGAAGCAGGATTCCGTAAACAAAATTAGTTCCAAAAATCACCAATAGGGTTATTTAGGGCGCTGTACAATTTAAAATGCATTACAGTAAAAAGAAAAATTAACCAATGAAAAAATTTTAGTGCAATGTCATGATTTATTTATTACATTCAATGTGTTCACCGTTCTCATAAACTACACCATACATTCTCTGCACAACTTTGTCTTCGGTCATACGCAACATTTCACAAGGAATATTTCGCATTGTCAGGGATGTGTTGACCTTTAAGACACTTAAGTTTACAAATCCACCAACACAAACTTTTATTTTAAGTTACCTTAAATCCAAAAGTCACATGGAGTTAGGTCAGGAGAAGGAAGTGGCCATGCAACTATAAAACCGTGACAGTTACAGTTCTTTCAGTCGCAGTGCAACAGATTCTGTCCTTTAACCTCAGGGTGTAGTAGTGCACCAACCTGCATAAAGATTATCTGATTGAGATATTTTCTTTTTTAAAGCTGTGGAATGACAAAATTAACCAGCATGTTATGGTACCTTTGTGCATTGAAGGTACACGTTACTAATTCTGTCTGAGTGAGTCTCAAAAAAGATGAACGATGAATGACTGTAAAACCACACCAAACAGTTACTTTTTGCGAATGCATAGGAGTTGCTAGCATTTTGTGGGGCTGTTTAGGTGCGATTTGTGTGTTAACAGATTTCTGTAGAAATTTTGTGACTTAAAAGAATCATCCAAATATAAAGCGGCCTTTTATACGAATAGTATTTGCCGCGGTAAATCATCGTCAACATCCATCCTGGACAGCAATGACGTAGCAAATGTCTCTCTCAGTCGTTTATGCCTATCACTATGTTCATGTAAGCCAGAGGTTCCCAAGCTTTTTTGTTTTATAGACCACTTGCCAGGTTTTTCGATTTGAGGTAGATCCCTTCTCAATTAATATTGAATTTTGCAAATTTAACAACTTAAATTTCTTTTTGACAGCTGATACTACTTCTACTTTGAAAGAATTAAATTTCTAACTGTAATGTAGTGCTTAAAATTTAAAAAGCACATGTTAATTAATTAAATTAGAAGTTATTTTACACATAAAACAACTGTTAAATAAAATAACTGAATAACAAACAAATTAGTTTAATGGGAGGGAGGAATCTGGCGCTACAATAACAAATTTTCAACATTTGGTATCAATCTTGTCAGATCTTTAACCTTAAAATTTCTCTGTGGTAACTGGACACTACTCAGTACTCTGTAAGTGTAATGCCCAGTTTCTTTCTTTCTTTCTTTTTTTTTTTTTTTTTTTTTTGGAGATTGACAACCACGCGGAAACTCTTCTCACTAGGAAAAACAATTAAAAACTTCCTCACGATATTTTATAATTCATGACGAATAACAGGTTTGCCTTATTAATGCCAAAATTGCTAACATCCGTTTCTAAACTTTAAGATTTTCTTTAGTACTTATTACGATCAGTTCCTATTGTAATATGACATTTTTTCAATGTGACCATATGAATTCAATGCCGACTGTGGTATAACCGTATACTCAAAGCAATCTCAAACCTCGTTTCAACATAAGTGTTGAATGTTGAACGTTGGTTAAAGCGTCCTAGCAGATTGTCTGTAACAAATTGAAAAAAAATTCGGGCCTTCCAGTATTATACTTCTTTAGCTTAACTCTGAAAAGAAATGCTGAAAGGGTTCTTATTTTTAAAAAAATTATGATGCCACCTAGTAAGTGCCAATTAACCTCATTATAAATTTAGTAAATAAATCTGTTAAATAGGCAAAATTTAGTTTCCACTTGATTAAATCTTCTTTTAAAATTAAAGTCACGATCTAGTTTAATGACTGCCACTATCATAGATCCCCATTTACACTTCATGAACCCACAAATTATTTTTTTTGCAGACGTGGACCCCTTGGGGGTCGTCATAGATCCCTGGAGGTCTTTACATATTCCCTTTGGGAATCACTGATGCAAGCGGCTGATTTTGCATGGATAACAGAGAACACGAAGTAAAACTTTCCATACTGTGGAAAAGTTCATATCCAATTATCACGCTACACTCTGGGCACATCTACTACCAGCAATGGTTTCTTGTAATCCATCTATGATTGCAGTTGCTACATCTGTGATCAACTTTTCTGACACAGGTTTGCGTCCTCAGCCCGGACCAAGCTTCTGTAACCTTCTTTTCTCGATCTTCTTAAGCATTGACTTCAAAGCCTTATGCTATAAAGAAACCTTACGTAGCTTCTGTCGGGTTCTAAGTTCTCGAAGAACAGTGGATGCATTTTACTGATTCAGATAAAACAGCTTTACCAGTAATGCGCATTCTGGTAATGCGAGTTAAACATTCATTGGAGCTGGCTCACTTCAGCTGAGATTACTATCTTTCCGAGCTGCATACTTGTTTTATAGACCAATTTTTACTGGTGTGGTTGTCACATATGAAATTAGTTGCATTTATGTCAGTTTTTTATGTAAATTTTCGGATCGGTTTCACCACACATAAATACCCTATCGGCAATTTTTTAAACTAAAATATATTTTTCACAGAATGCTGTTTTTCATCTCATCTTTAATCTCTATACCAAATTTGGTATAACTTCGATTGTTAGAGCGAATACTAGAAGTAGTATCAATATAAAAAAACACCCTGTATTTTTCGGAGCTGACTACATGTTTTATTATCCAAATTACTGGTGTGGTTATCGTATAGGGAAGAATTTGCTTTCATACCTATTTTTTGTGTAATTTTTGGGTTTGGTAAGCGACAGCAGTGCCAAAAATACCCCTATCGATGAATTTTGGAACAAACTCTTTTTCTCATGGAAACTTGCTTCGTATGACACCATTAGTCTTTATACCAAGTTTAGTGCCCTTACGGTTGTTAGATCGAGCTACAGTTGTCTGAATAATTTAGTTTAAAAAATCACCATGTGTGGGCGCGTGCGTTCATTCATTCGTGTGTGTGTGTGTGTGTGTGTGTGGTGTGGTGTGTGTGTGTGTGTGTGTGTGTGTGTGTGTGTGTGTGTGTGTGTGTGTGTGTGTGTGTGTGTGTGTGTGTGTAACTCCCATTAATTTAATCCTTAATAACTTTTTAATTATTGATGGTCCATTCCTTCAGGACCCGCGTTTAAGTAATAATTAGCTACCCGTCAATGGGAGTCTTCTGAACTAAATTTATCCACTCTCCCAGATCACGTGATTTGAACTTTCAATTCCCGCTTAGTATAAATACCGAGATTTCTGCAAAATCTGCCTTCTTGCTCTTTGCCTGCCTTCAATATGTGTAACCGGCTGTAGCCTGGTTTGTGTTTCGTGTCCGCTTCCTGTATTGTTGAAACGCTATGTGAATAAATGTGAAATGTAAGGGAATAACAAGATGATGCCTCATCAATCCAACAACCTCTACACAATCATACCTACTCTCGGATTAATGTCTTCGTAAGAAAAAACCACCACTCTCGCTGGATTAGTATAAATATTTATATATATATTTTATATATATATCAAGAGAGTAAGAATTCTCTTTTTGCTTTATGAGGATGGATATGCGTGATTTTCTTCAAAAGATTTTCAAACAGCTGAAAATAAAATGAAGATAAATTAAAAGGAAAACCTTCATTGCTTTGGAAATAGAGAACTTGCAAATTTCATAGAATTCGTTGGAAACATTCCATTTCGGTTACTTGCAAAGATCAATGTTTACATGTGGAATAATTATTTCATTAAACGCATATAAAGAAGTAGGAAAAAGGTACATGCTCTTTGAAAAAAAAAAAAATTATAAAAATAGAATATAATAATGCATTTAGCTAACATTAACCAATTTTACATATACCTCAAATCTTTGTTTATCATTCTATATCTCAATGTTTAAGCTTCATATAACACACAACACACGTAATTCTTTCTATCAGAGCTTTGTATTTTATAAGGATAAGTTTGCAATAATTCAATAACTATATAAATCATACTGTACATGACAGAGGGAATGCAACATTTTTAATATTTAGTTGTATAATTATACAAACTGAAAGGAATTCATAGCTGTGAACGATTTATTCACATGATCTGGAAAACAAATTTGTCATGTATTAAGTTAAAAAGACAAAATGGAAGAAAAACTCAAAAAATGAGTCAACAACGGTTTTTCTCTGTCAAAGTAGAAACCTTTTTCAAGTTGATTCTCGTCTCAAAAGACACAGGTCATTGAAGAATTCACGGCCGATGACAACACGGTCAATTTTGATAACCGGACTATTCAGGAGCCTATATTTAGGCCTACGACTGATTGGTTTGCCCTTCTCCCTTATCGCAGGTGAATCAGACTTACACGCATCTACTTGTTCGATGGATATATAAAGAGGTCGTTTAAGAGGGATGTAACTAGATAGACTTCAGAACGCTAGGAGCCGAAGAATCTGAATAAGTGAATCCAAATTTGCCCCTCCATTCCTTAGCAAGGAAATTAAAAGGCAAGTCCAATTAAGGTTACCAACTGTTACTCTATATCCTCAAACAAAATCCATTTTTCGAGTTTGTCTCCCCCCCCCCCAAAAGACAAGTGTAATTGAAAAGATTGGCTGACAACAACTTCATCAATCAGGCAATTTCGCAAAAGTCTTTGTTTCAGATTTGCACAAGGCTGGTTGGTTCTTCCATTTTTTCACAACTGAAACAGGAAGTACATGCAAACATGTAAAAATACATTGCATGTAAACATGTAGAAATGTGTATCGGGATCATGTTTTACATGTTCACTGGTTTTAAAGAAGGAACGTTCAAGGAGTATTGGTGAATTTAGACAAATCTCAGATTGCTAGGTCGAAACATTTGACTAAACAATCAACTAGTCTCAACGTTTTTCAGGATGTATTGGATGTTAGGCTTAAAATATTTTACTCAAAACAATTTGGCATATTTTTTAATATAACTTTGTTACTAATTTATAGAAAGATAAAGAGACCGTCAGAAATCAGAATCGATTTAGGCAAAGTATTTAATTTAAAATTCCTTTTGACTCAAAATCAATGATGGTAATTTGAAATAATAAACATATAGGCCAAATGATTTGTCACCCCATCTAATATTTCATACCTCAACCTTTTGCTTTGTATACATCATTAACTCGTCATGGTAATGTAATAAACTTCTGACATGTCCCTAGAGTGATTCAGACCATGCTTTATGAAGTGATATTTGTTAGAAGTTTTTTATTGATATTTTTACTAGTTTTTGAGATTTGTTAGAAAGATATTCGTATCTTTTAAATGTCTTTCTAGTTCATCTCACAGATTTTCGATAACACTATTACCAGGACTTTTTGATGACCATTTCAGATGATGAAATGCACCATGGTTATGGTTAAACCGGGTTTATATAGCTTCGGTGCGATGCAGAGTAGCATCGTCGCTCTGATATATTCCGTCACCATCTGGAAACCAATCTCCCATTAAGGGATTAACAACATTTTTTCTAGATGAGATAAGTACTCATTTCCAGTCCCATAGTTATAAGGAGACTGGTCCCATTCCAACCAAATGCTCCTCAGGTAACTAATTCTTTATTTCCAGTCTGCAAGACTGGTTGTACGAAATCTGGATGAAGAGCTTCATGTTATTTGTGACGAATTCTAAGTCTTCCCTTATTTGTAAAAAGTGCAAAACGGCTCTACTTGGTTCATACATTTTTTCCAACATTTCTACGTCCCAGATTTTCTAGTATTTAGTCAAAGCATAACGATATCATCGATTTAAAGATGGTAGTGTCTTCAAGTTGGTTGTCGACTTTCAAGCCAAAGAAATTAAGTTTAATTTAAGTATTTTTCTGTGAGATCTTTGTTTTGGAGTTTAAATTGAATTTATTTGTAATATCTTAAGTTTTCAAGTCTCTGCTTCAATTTCCTCTCATCATGTTTTGTTATTTTCTTGGGTCTATGTCCCCTAGATGGTGAAAAGCCTATGTGTAATTAAACAGACTTTATATGTTACGCTTCTGTTTGATATTCTAAGTTGTTTTGAAATTTCAGATACGTTCACGCCATTTTGTCCCATGGAAACAATCTGCCTTCCTTTAATCTCATTAATAGTATTGTTGATGTCATCGTAAAACAAAAACAATTAGTTTTGTAAAATTAAAATAATCTTAAATTTAAATAATAGAGTCGAGTACTTTGGCGAGTACTTTTTCTAAGATGTTAATAAATATTTTTTGTAGTTGCAATTTAAGAAAGTATAAAAATAAAAGTAAATAAAACGTGTTAAGTCATTTGTTCAATATGTTTAGTTTCAAATTTATAAACACTTTGTTGTTACAATTTTCAATAACGATGCATTTTTGCTTGAGATAGATTTTGCTTTAAAATTTATTACCGTTAATTATTGTGAATAAATAAGTTATGTTATAAATCTAAACACATTTTCAGCCTGTTTATTGATGTCTTACCTTAATATATGTCCTAACAAGGTTCAAAAAGTAATAATTTTAAAAATGGGGACAAATCTTACATATATTAAACTAATGTTGTATCCGTTTCAGTCGAGTATTTCTTGAATTTTTTCCGTTCATTACTTTATTGTCTTCTGCTTTGTAAAAAAAGCACTCAAAACAATTCACAAGCATGAACTTGAATTTTCTTTTTTATATTTCTTCTAAATAATAAAACCTTATCAATGTATGAGATTTTTTGTAGGTGTCACATTCACTCTTTCTCCAAAGAACACGTTTTTCCTAATTAGCATAAATACAAAATAATCATGAAGATCAATATGAAAATCAATATGAAGCTCTTATCTTTAAATACTTGATATTCGTATGAAAAAATAATGTAAATTTATCTATTTGTTTATTTATTTTTCTTAAAATTTTAAACTACTTAATGCAACTATAAATGTAGAGTAAAACGAAAATAAAAATGTATTTGTAATTATATTTTAATAATTTTTATTATTTCGAAGTTTTTCAACTGTGTAAGAAATCTTATATCTGATAGGGTTTTTTCTAAAGTCCTGTTTTCTTATTTCAGGAGAAACTACCGTTCTTATCAATGGTGACTGGAAACTCTTGTCTGGAGGTACTGTTGCAATAGAAAAAGGAAAAACTATAAACATTATCTGTGAGGTAAAAGGAGTGGAATTGATTCCACAGTGGATTAATCCAGGGGCTACTAATATTAACGTAGAAAGTAAGATATATACTGACTTTTTTCTTTTCAATATTTTAATACTTTTTATAAAAATATTCCTGAATTTACCTAAGAAGGGAAAATAAAATTTTTGGTGAGGAAACAGAGCCGCACGCTCAAGCAATCTAAAGAAGCGAACTGATGAATACATCTAAAACACCACTTGTATAAATACATCACCAATGTGCCATCTTTACAACACCTTATTTACACCTTTGGAATTTGTGATAAGGTGTAAATCGTGCAACTGTTGCATGAGAATAATTCACCCGACACTACTGTCTTGCTCTTTTCAATTATTTCGAACGAAACACTGAGCAAAACAAGCACTAGGAAAAGTTAGCCACCAGTTTTGATTCAGACAACGCCCATTTCACTTTCACCTGAGTTCATTTTTTGGCGTGTAAGTATTTAAGTTTATAATACACGTATTGGAAACAGTGAAGTCACAGATGCGTATCCAAAAACAACCACCTGAGGTTTAGCTGGTTTACCTACTTTGTGCGAGGAATTTCAAGGTGGATGCAAAGTTTCCATTGTACGAGTTTTTGCCTTGCGAAACAACAGCACATGTTGTTTTTGGCATGTAGATAAATGTTATATTCATAGTAATTAGTTAAGAAGCTATCTTATAATATTTTTAGGTTTAACTATTTAGTATTATATTACTGTACTTAGTATACTTTATAGAAATTTTCCCTTTCAGGCCACTGGTATAGGTAAATAGTAAGGGAGGTTGGTTGCCCTTAAAACTATGTTTAAACCGACAGTAACTGTTCCTATGACTAAGAGTTGACTATTTTACTGCTGTGATCCTTTACATTGCTGTTTTGTTGAATTTTATTTATTATTTAGCTTTGAATTAAATTAATGGCAATTTAGTTCCTGATTAATGGTTATACATAAAAACGGGATCTGCTCTGAAATTAGGGCTGTTTTTCCCTGAGAGAACGGGTGGACGAGAGGCGGTATGCGTGCGCACGATCGGCGGAAGAGGGGGGTGTATTGAGAACTCTGGGGAAAATCGGCAGTCGGCCATTGAAGAGAGAAGTTCGCTTATATTGTGAACCCTTGTCGAAATGCCTCGTCGCGGAGAATGATGGAGCGTTTTCTGGAGCAGCGATACGCGATCACATTTTGTGTAAAGCTCAGTAAAACGGACAAAGATATTCCCTATATGATTAAGGAGGCCTAAGGGGTAATGTTTCTATCGGAGAGTTAAGTAGCACAAGTTGTTTCTAACTGTAAGGAAAGAATGGAAGGCGACGACCGCTCCGAATGCCCTTCGACCAGCAAAAGCAACCAAAACGTGTAGCGAGTGAAAAATTCACTGAACCGTGATCATAAGAGCAGTATCAGAATGACTGTTAACGAATTGAGTGTTCCTCAAACCCAAGTGTTTGAGATCATGACAGAAAAGGCGCGAAGTCTGTGCCGCGAGTGTTGTCAGAGGAGCAAAAGGCCAACCAGAAAGCAATCTGCCAGGGTCTTCTTCATCATGTGAATGAAGACCCCGACTTTTTGGACAATGTAGTGACACGTGACGAGACGTGGGTGTTTGAATACGACCCAGAGAGCAAGTGGCACAGTTCAGAATGACTCACTCCTTCTTCCTCACGCCCTAAGAAAGCACGAATGAACAAATCCAAGGAAAGGTCCATGTTAATTTGCTATTTTTGTTGAGATGGGTCATGCACAAAGAGTTCGTACCACCAGGACAAACAGGGAATGTAGTTTCTTTACATGGAAGTCCTCATAAAGCTGAGAAATTGCATTGTTCATGTCAGCCCAGCCATCGTTAACAATCGGTGGTTGCACCATGATTACGCGCTGAGCCACTCAGCATTCCGCGTAGTAGCAACGCTGCCTCATCTCCCCTACAGCCCCGACAGACTTTTTTCTATTTCCAAGAATAAAATCGACGCTCAAGATGAAGCATCACGGCTCGGTAGAGGGGATTCAACAGGACGTGACGAGTGAGCTAAGCAGCATTTCAGTCCAGAAGTTCCTGGAAGAGTAAAAAAACTGAATATATATATATATACGCGGGCCATTCTCTCTCTCTCTCTGAAACTTTTGAGGTACACTTAAGTTTTTAAAGTTATACAGTATATTTCAATGTTATTTTTAAGTCAGTGTCTAGCTATAGTCATTATTTCTATCATTGTTTTAAAAGAATTTCAGACTTATTTTTAACAATTTGTAGCTGATCTTATTTGCATTCAAACAGAAAATTCATAGTTAGTTCCAATCAAATTAGCCATTTATTTGATCAAACAATTCTATTTTCAGGTTATCAAGATTATTACTCTGGAAAAAATGTTAGTGTCCTGTACATTTTAAAGATAGACATAGAAAATACTGGAAAATATCAATGCTTTGTGCCGGGAAATGCGCCTTATAATATATATATTGAAGTAATAACAGGTACATATTAATCATTAGTTATATTTTTTATGTTTATCAACTGAAAAATTCCGAATGTAGCTTTATTTTGAATTAGAATCGCTCTTGGAGCTAGCTACACAAGGATGAGTTTCCTAATTTAGAATCAAGGTCACAAATGACAGGAACGACACCTCAATTGATACTTCATTGTATTATTTTTCACCCCACTCTATGAACTTTGAAGTTGCGATTTCATTTTAATTAAACAAATATTATTTAGTGTCTCTAGTCCCCATAATCGGCACGATGTATCTTTAATACAACGATGATCGAACCCAAGAGTTTATTCGAATATTGTCAGTCACGAAATTTGCGACAACTGAAAACAATAACTCGGAACAACTTGGTGACAACTGAACTGCTACGGCCGCATCATCAAATGTAGAATACTGCATTTAAAAAAATAAGATTTCCAACAATACAGCTTAAATACTCTTCACACTGTGCAGTTATTAATGAAACTTTTATTGCCCAATGATGTAATGTTCATTTACTTTGGCAAAAAACTTACAAATAATATAAATATATATCTGTGTGGGAAAAAGTCGATAATTAATTTATAACCTAAACAAAATTCTTTTTCCTATATAATATTTATCTTCCCATCATCTATATTTAAGTACTAAATTAAATAGCTTTGTCAGAAAAGGTAGTCCAAACATCAGTTTCAAACCCCTGCAGAAAAACTTTTATGGTATTTTCCCGTGCTTTCGCACGCTTACTCTCCAGAACTAAAAACGTGGAAAGCCACGCGATTAGAAGTGAAACCGTATATTGTTTTTCCTTCTCTAGAATCAGTATTCATTGTCAAATTCAGTGTCCGTTTCAAGAATTCAATGAGTTGCTTTGCTTCTTTTGAAGCAAAATTAACATTAAAATATCCAGTTAAGATAATCGGCTTTTAATCATCCTCGGATCCAATGATTTGCAGCAGTCTCTGATGCGTACAGCCCTAAAACTTTATGGATAAAGATAATAAAAGCTGCGACCGAACTACCTAGTGATATATAGACTTTAGCCTAGACTTGCTGCTAGTTTTTTTTTTTCTTTCGCAAAACTCTTTTCCTTTTTTTTTTTTTTTTTTTTTTTTTTTTTTTTTTTTTGCATTTGTTCTAGGCATTCTGACTAGAATTAATTTTGATTCAATGGATATAAAAATTAATACTGTAAACTTAATGCATCACTAACAGAAGTCATTGTGTTTGCTTACAAGACGCTATCCGTAGCGGTTCTGGAGCAACGTTACTGACATATACACAACGCCCCAGACACTCCCGTAACAGAAAGAGCCATATAATGACAATATTTTGGGTGCGTTTATTCGTTGAAAACAGCACGTTTATTACATAAAAACTACGAAAATGCGCCACGCGAGTTCGTTACGAGAGTAGCAAGGGTACCCACTTAATGCCACCAATACCTAAGCGCCTTTCGTCCATAGAAGCAAGATATACTTTTGAGGCACAATTCCCCCTTAACAATCGTCCAACTTTTTCACGGATATGACGCAAGTGACGTGGTTACCCCCTCCCCTCCCCCACTCTCTTTTCTTCCCGCTCGCTATCTCATCACCATGGTGACGTTTCGGGGGAATGGGGGAGGAATCACTACTTTCATTCGCTTTTTCACTGTTAAACAAAACTGGCTAAATTTCCCATTCACTCCCGTCCCTAAAGAAGTTTCACTTCAAAAATGAGAATGTATAGTTATGGAAATAAATACACAATCCCACTAAGAATCGGCACAGTCTGCGTTGGTTTGTCTTTCTGTGGAGATGTGTTCGATGGCTCTCCTGGTAAAAATCTGTTTTCATGAAAGTTCTCCAAGCTTACTTCGAATTGTTATATACCCTAAAATCCAGCGTATAACACGCACTTTAACACAAAATTAAGATCAAAATTTACGGGTGTGCGTTATACGCCGGGTATAAAAATGAGGACTTAAGAAATTTAAAAAAAAGATGAGCATAGAAAGAAATTAGACATCTACATATATCGAAATACTGTTTATTTAAAAGAAATGACATACCTTATGAAATTAATGAGTTGTATAGTTCTGGAAGTATATTATTTTTTTCTAAGAGCTTCGAATAGTACCTCGAATAAGTGACTGCAAGACATAAGAGCAATGCATTCATACATTTCAGGTTTCTTCGTAAAAAAGGGTGGGGGGGGCGTTATACCGCAAATATACCTAAAAATTAAAAATTGTAACTTGAAAATATGGATGCGCATTATACGCCGGATTTTATATTTTATAGAAAAACTAAACTAAACTCAGTGGTACAACCAACAGCCCAGGAAAGGTTAAGGCCTACTGTGCCAATCTCAGCTTTTGTGACTTCAAACACTGAAGTGCATGAAGAGATGTTCCGGCCAGGTGGTGAGTCTGACGTGTGAAATCCCTATTGTTTAGATTCCAAGCAATCTTGGTACTCATTTTATCGACTCACTGTAGGGACGAAAGGCTGAGTCGAGCTTGCCCATCTTGGGGCTTGAACTCCGGACCTGCGGTGTGGAAGTGCGATATGCTACTACTTGACTATTGGGCACTTTATATATATATATATATTACAGGCCCCAAGCCCGCTGGTAAAATAAGGAGAGCATCACACACACATGTCTCTTAAATATCTTCTTTATTATTCTTCAAACATTAAATACAACATGGCGGCCCTTTGGCGCGCAATCGACTGGAACGAAAGACAACATCGCAGCAAGGAGTCACCAGCTATTCTTTTCACTTAAGCCCTCTCTCTTATGTCAGCACTCGCTCTACCTTGAAGTAGTCTTATTTACCCTCAAATCCCTACGCAATAGTAAAAAGTTCGCTCTATTTTTATTTATTATTTACTTGATTTTGAAGCTAAACTTTCCAGACTTGACATATATATATATATAGTAACGTTGGTTGAAATAACCACAAGATTAGATTTAACACGTATTTATTAGAACAGAAAAATAATAAACACTACTTTAAAATTAAAACTCCAGTCTTTGGATGAAAACGCACTGGCTCAGATTCGAATCAGCGATCGACGGGTTTTCAGTCCAGTGCTCTAACGACCGAGCTACAGTGAATTATTGCACTTCTTCCTTTATATGGCATTGCTCCCCTCAATAAAATAACAGCGTCCCGATGTCATTCAGGTTTTCATTCTGGAACGTGTCACAGGTCCTTTGTAATCGTCCCTTTGTATTTGCTTTCTTTTTCGGAAGGACGATATCCTGGCTTTGACTGCCTTCTATTTCAATCTGCTTCATCGGATCATGGTATGTTTTCATACGCAATACATGGGCAACGTCTTTCAGATTTCTTCTTCGGGAGACAGGATCAAAATCTTGCACCTCATAGGTCACGTCTGATAATCGCGTAACACCTGATATGGTCCAAAATATCTTCTTATGAGTTTTTCTGAACGACCGACTTTACGTACTGGAGTATAGACCCATACAAGATCTTCAGGAGCATAAGATACCATTCGATGTTAAGAGTCGTAACGTCGACAGTCTTTATCTTGAGCCTTCAAGGTTTGTACTCGGGCTAGCTGTCTTGATTCTTCAGGTATAGCAATTATTTTGCTGATGTAATTGTCTTCCATATCATTAGGATCGAATGGTAACATTGTGTACAACGTCGTTTCAGCTTCACGACGATGAAGTAGATAGAAAGGTGTAAGCCCTGTTGTCTCTTGTTGCAGTATTATAGGCAAATGTTACAAATAGTAAAACTTCGTCCCAATTTTTCTGTTCTGTATCAACATACATGGACAACATATCAGTCAAAGTTTTGTTGAAGCGTTCCGTCAATCTATTCGTTTGAGGATGATACGCGGTTGCCATACGATGATCGAAATTACACAGGTCGACGAGAGCGGAAACAAGTCTGGATTGGAAGATGGTTCCACGATCTGTGATAATTATTCGAGGAACTCCATGCCTGGAGAGACATTATGCTGCACGGGCTTACACGTTCTCGACATAAATTATGTAACCGGAATTCGCTATTGTAAGGAGGTGATCTTTTCCATGTGCGTCTCTCTTCTTAGGTGATATTGAATGAGACTTCATTTTATGGATGACAATGCATGGCTACACCGTACTGCTGATATTCAGCAACAAATGGAAAATGAAGATATCACTCGAACAGATTGGTCAGTTTTCTCCCCTGATTTAAGCCCCGTATAAATGTGTGGGATGCTTTGGGGAGAAGGCTTGTGACACGATTACATCCTCCGGGGAAGACCCAACAACTTAAACAGATGCTGATTGATAAATGGTTACTTTTACTTCTGTTGGACAATGTGGTGCTTATAGAGAGACGTGTTTCGAAGTAACCACTTCAGTAAGTGGAGGGCATATCCTACACTAAATAATATCTGCTTGATTTTATTCATTTTTGTGCAATCGTCAATAAATCTATCAAAAGTTCAAGGCCTAATCTTTTTAACGGGTAATCACTAATAAATCTGAGCAAATAATCTTCTTAATCTCTTAGAAAAAAATGAAATGAGACACGTTTCGAAAGTGGGTGTTCGGATTCATGAATTAGTTATTCTATATAAAGAAGATTCTGGCTTTAATAAATATTATCTAAAGTTGTTGCATGCATATATATTATATATATAATGTTTTTAATGCTTCTAATTATTTTGAAATAGATGGATCTACTTACAACAAAAAGGCTGAATCAACTTCTGATGAGCTTGCAGCTGGAAGAACCGGATTTCTGAATACAACGGAAAATTCGGCAATCGAGACAGTCCAACCCCCTTCGATTGCTGTACCTTCACAGACTGTTTCTAAAGATTCAAAAGCAGCATTAAATGTTTCCAATTCCTTTAATTCTTCTTGTTACTGCACGTATACAAATCAGGACGAGGCCATGGTGGCCTTTTCGGGCACAGATCTTTTACAATATGGAAGTAAAGTAAAAAACAATAGTACAGTAAAATTCCATTGTCATCAAATAAGATTTGCTCGATTAAAAGGTCTATCCGAAATCAAGTGCCAGAACTGCCAATGGACATCTGTTGAATTTCCTAAATGTTTACAACCTCAAATAGGTAAGATCGTGCATAATTTATAAGAGTGAAAAATTACGTTTCTCAGTGTGTTATGCTTTATTTTTGTGTTTAAATTCTGTAACATTAAAATGTTTTCTTATTTGAAAACATTTTGGTTTTTTTTAATACTTTTTTTTAAAAAATAAATAATAACATGTAACATTTTACGATATAGGAACTTGAATAAATTTAATTGTAAAAATAGATTTCAATAAGAGAATAAATGAATGTCAATATTCGGGGATTTTGACATACAACAATGTGTGATGGCTTAGTTTCGGACAAGTCTTAATCGCATTGTAACGTTATTAGAAGAAATTAAGAATTTTTAATTAAAAAAGACATTAGTTTCGATGAATTATCCATTGATTAAATGATTTAATGTTTCTATGCGACAGCACTCGGCATTTTAATGAAGTGAATAAAAAATTTCAAGGGCATGGACCAATTGTTTTAACGATGCTTTAAGATATTAAAATATTTATGACGAAACTTGACATCTGTAATGAAAATCAGAAATGAAAATCATGAAATATTTTTTCCTCGATTACAAAAAACATTTTCAAAACAAAATAATTTTTGAAAATTCCGTTGACATTCAAGAAAATACAATTATAAAATATTTAATAATTATGCTAGAAATAAAGCAAAGGTTTTGAGAAGAGGTTCAATCAATTTAAAAGTTTCGAAAATACATTTCACTTTATTTTATATCTATACAAAACTGAATTTGTCTTAAACAATGGAGTTAACCGAATTTATGGGACTTGGTATTGATAATTTAAAATGGAATTAGTTGAATTTCGAAGCAGCGCGTGGTATGGAAAACAAAATTTGAAGACTTGATTTCTGAAGTAGAAGGAAAATGAGTTGAAGTAGTGCAAATAATATTGATCCCACAAAAAAAATTAAAAATATTACATTAAACGTATGGGATTCTGTACCAAATAATTTTATATCAAAAAAGTTTAGTTAATGAGCTCTTTTAATGATGGTTGGGTCCACATATTCATGTGAGATTTTTTTAATTCTCTCTCTCTCTCTCTCTCAATGAACTTAGTAATCTTCGTATAGACATAGACTTGACAGTGAATTAACTGCGAAATGCGTTAAAAGAAATATGAACCAAATATTAAAAAACTATCTGAAAAAAACAGCAACAGATTTCTCTTTAAATACTTTATAACCAATTTTGTTATACATATATGTATCTATATACATAAAAATGGACTTCTGTATGTATGAAATCGCTTCACTCTAACACCGTTCAACCGATCACTATGAAAATTGGCCTGTATATGTATTTTTTGTGGAGAAGGGTTTTGTTCTATACTCTTTGTTACAGTTACCCACTTTTGCATGACAGCATATCAACTTCTGCACCGCTCCATCAATCGCCAAGTTGCCAAAATGTTCGTCAAGAACACAGAAATTTAGTTTGGAAAGGTTCTCTTTTAATGTTACTCTCTATATATAAAAACGGTTGCTCTTGTATATATGATCTCGCTTCACTCCAACACCGTTCAACCAATCACTAATAAAATTGGTCTCCATATGTATTTTTTGTGGAAAAGGTTTCTATGCTATCCTCTTTGTTGCAGCTCCCCAGCAGGTGGGGCTACAGTAAAGCAACTTCTGCACCGTTCAATCAATCCCCAAATTGCCAACGTGGTCGCCAAAAATGATACCAACTTAGCTCTATCACCAACATTTCACTATGTTTCCTTTGAATCGCCATTATAATGTAAGGAACGGCATTGCTTGCGAATATTATAATTTTAACATAAAATGAATACACACCAGAAAGTAATGTTAACATATTACACATTCATATATTAAATTATTTACACTTATTTAAGCGTTTATTACACAAAGTTTGTAGTAATGTGTTACTTTCCTGAGCATAGATTAGCTTAGGAAGGTTGTTTCAAAAATTGACCTACGAGACAGTTGCAATGTGAATAAATGAAAAAAAAAACCTTTTATCAGCTGTTAGATCTTCAGACTTAAAATTTAACAAATATGGTTTTTTGCTCAGCTGAAATATGCAAAAGTATTTTTTTCGCTTACTTTGCAGTTCACGTAAAATAAACTGATTAAAAACTTCTTTATTCTTCAATCTGTATTGTTTAATTTTTCAATCTACCCGTGCGAAGAACTGGGTGCACCAGCTGTAGTATGTATACAGGGTGTTTCATAAATGATGGGAGTAACTTTAAGAGGTGATAGTACACATCAAGACGAGTAATAGTAAATAGGAAACCAAGTGTCCCAAACGTCTTCCGAAGGAGAAAGGAGCCATCAAAGTTTAGGGTCCTAAATTTCAAATGATGATAAAAAACGGGAAAATGGATCGATTCATTTGCGGTTTTCACTAAAATCATTCTTTAAATTAGTATTTTCATTAAAAAAAGTTTTAAAGACAAAGTTAAAAAAATGCCGTTAGAGGGCGCTCTAGACTTTGGAGTACCGAACAACTACCTTTTACCAGTATTTTTTTTATTTTGTTAAATGTTTACAAAAGCTTAGATTTTAACTTGAATTTTGAGCGCAAAATTGAAACCATCGGGAGCGGTTAAGTGGCGCAAATGTAACCGCGTTTAGGGAGAAAAATTGAAATGCTCGTATGTAATGATCAAAATAAAAAACGATAAAGCAAACTTTAAGAGGCGATAGTACAACATAAAAACAATCAACTTCGATTAGAAAATGCATGATTTGAATTCAAACGCAAACGTGCTAGAGCATCTTCAAATTTTATCCATGCAAGCGTTTTAGCTGCAAGATTCTGGAAGAAGAACATGAAATTGTGATATGGGGAAGAAGAAGAACGCATATGCAAATTGTTATTAAGATAAAAGCCATTGACCCGAGTGTGCAAGTGTAAATCACGGAACAAACGTAACGAAAGATGTTGCCCTTCACTAATCAAGAAAAGGCTGATATGCACTTCATCTACGGAACTGCAAATGGGAATAGTGCAGAGGCGCGACGATTATACGGAAAAAAGTTTCCCAACAGGCGGTTGCCCAATGATAAAACATTTGTGCGCTTGCACAGACAGTTGTGTGAGACAGGATCCTTTTTTGGTGCACGTTCAAATGCAGGCTGTGCGAAGTCTAACAGAACGGTAGCCGTGGAAGAAAAAATTCTGGATATGGTGACTGATCATCCAAATACAAGCACGCGAGCAGTGGCTAGTCAAATTGAAGTATCACCCTCCACGACATGGCGAGTACTAAAGGATGAAAGTATGCATCCTTTTCATGTCCAACGAGTCCAGGAACTGACTGAAAGGGATTTTCCTCGTCGAATGGATTTTGCTCGCTGGTATCTGCAGAAGCACACCCTAAATCCCGATTTTGGTGCAACTGTGCTTTTTACAGATGAATGTACATTTACACGTGACGGTACATTTAACACCCACAATTCCCACCAATGGGCAGATGTAAATCCACATGCGTCTTCTACACATGCATATCAGCGACGATTTTCCATAAATGTTTGGGCCATAAATGTAAATGTGACCATCTACTTGGACCTTATCTTCTGCCAGAACGCCTGGATGGAAAAAAATATCTTACCTTTCTGCAACAGGTGCTGCCGGAAATGATAACAGATGTTCCCCCTCGTATCCGGCGAGTAATGTGGTTCCAGCAGGATGGAGCACCAGCTCATTTTGCGCCAGAGGTGCGAAATTATCTAAACGCAACCTTTCCAAATCAATGGATTGGGCGAAGTGGTCCTGTCCCTTGGCCAGCGCGATCGCCCGATCTTTCATGCCTGGATTTCTTTTTGTGGGGACACTTGAAGAGTCTTATGTATGAGACTCCTATCGAAACTGCAGAAGAACTCGTCGCCAGACTTTCGGCAGCTGCAGGAGAGGTGCGCGATACTCCTGGCGTGTTTCAGAGGGTTCGTGAATCCCTTCTTCGCCGTTGTACCGCATGCATCGCCTCTAATGGTCAGTGTTTCGAACAGATATTGTAATCATTTCTAATTAAACTTTTTTTTATAACGTAAATGTTCTTTGTTTCCTTTTTGTCTCTTAAAACGAAATCTGTTTCAGCGCCCTCTATCACCTTCGGGTTAAAATTACGAGTATGATTTCTTTGATGAATGTTACTTGTTTTGGTGTTGTACTATCGCCTCTTAAAGTTTGCTTTATCGTTTTTTATTTTGATCATTACATACGAGCATTTCAATTTTTCCTCCCTAAACGCGGTTACATTTGCGCCACTTAACCGCTCCCGATGGTTTCAATTTTGCGCTCAAAATTCAAGTTAAATCTAAGCTTTTGTAAACATTTAACAAAATAAAAAAAATACTGGTAAAAGGTAGTTGTTCGGTACTCCAAAGTCTAGAGCGCCCTCTAACGGCATTTTTTTAACTTTGTCTTTAAAACTTTTTTTAATGAAAATACTAATTTAAAGAATGATTTTAGTGAAAACCGCAAATGAATCGATCCATTTTCCCGTTTTTTATCATCATTTGAAATTTAGGACCCTAAACTTTGATGGCGCCTTTCTCCTTCGGAAGACGTTTGGGACACTTGGTTTCCTATTTACTATTACTCGTCTTGATGTGTACTATCACCCCTTAAAGTTACTCCCAACATTTATGAAACACCCTGTATGCTAATGATAATATTTCAAAATAATGGTAATAGCATGTAATTTTCGATGTCTCTGTTCATTTCAAACACCTGCCATTTGCACCTAAATACTAAGGGTACCTTACCTAAAATTTTAATCGTAAATACATACCCAATTTTGCTGTTAAGACTATTGAATTTTAGGGTCTTAAATTTAAAATGCTTGGTTAAATTTTTAAACTTAACTCCACAATTACAAATGTTAGTGACAAACGACGAATGCATATCGGATATCTCCATTACGATGCCGCTCTTTACGTCCATCATTAGACCAAATCCGTTGGGAAATGTTAGGACACCCATCATAATGTCTGGATTTGGCGTACTGTAATATCTAGGTCTTTAGGCCATTTAAGACAGTATTACGTTTCTATTTGGACGATGAATTGAAGGAAGCTGGGAAAGACATCCTCAAAAATCAACCATGTTCTTTCTAAAGTAAAGTCATAGACATGCTGCAGAGACGATGGGACCAGTGATACAACCCCCAAAGCGATTTCTTTTTATTTCCAATAAAATCCTTCTTTTTACTGTGCATGTCCACTTTTTATTTGGGAAACTCATTTATATCTAACATAAATTATCAATGTTATAGCTATAAACTTTGGAACATCCTGACATAGTAGGGGTTCGCCCCCCTCTCTCACCTTTTAAACTTCTGAATAAAACTGTCTTCTAAAGGGTTACAGTATAAAATGTGTCACACTCCATTTTTGCCTTTAGGGGGAAAAGGTAATGGTAGAATGTATGTGTCAGGGAGTACTGGGATCTGCAAGACAGAATTTAACTCTCAAATTGATACGTTTGAGAAGGTGAAAGATAATTTACAATAAACTTTTCATGGGCCTTGAGATCATATAATTGACAAATAAGTATTTCAAATTCCGCGTGTAAGGTCTGACCTTAAATAGAAAATAATCTCTGAACAAAGTATGCGATATCATCATATCTTGATATCACTATTTTATATTAAGTCGACCTTAATTTAACATAACAGTTTAATTGCATGGATAATCAATCTGTCTTGCCTTGTGCATTTCTTCAATTCATTACTTCAACTGATTTAAAATTTATTTTGATTTCACGTTCTCAAAAATAATTTCCTTTGTGAATTTTGTGTGTGTTCTCTCTCTTTAATCTGCTAGGTGTATTATGTAGTCATATGATCTTGTAACGGTAGTAATGAATTTTACTAGGCGAGGAAATGTTTTCTGTCCTACTTAATAACACAGTAACCTAAGAAAAATAATTCTAAAGAAAAATACAATGTTATCTAACTTCTGACAAAAAAAGGGAAATATTTTGTGATCAAAAGAAAACTAAATGGTTAGCTATTGATTAACCTAGTTCGGAAATTTGCTATATTCTATCAAGTAAAAAACAACTAATTTGCGTTTTGGGTAGATATATACTTAGTTTACTATTAAGGTATCAGAAAACCCTAAGGTGTGATTTTGCTAAAATTAGGACATTTTGTAGTTTATTTTATAAACCATCCATATTAAGCTATAAAAATACCAAGTTTATCATTTTCCGTTCTCTGAACAAAACTACAAGTGTTTTAGTAAAACGGATATTTGTTCTTTACATATATGTATATGTATTTTCAAACTGGTTTACTCGAAATGTGTTTTATATACTCAAGACGGTGGGCGATTGCTAAAAGTTTTGAAAATAATTAACTTAAATTTTGTGTATGTTCTGTATAATAGTAGAAGTGTTTTAACCTTAGTTGTCAATCACTGTTTATTACAAAATTTTAGCTCATATGTGGATATAATCACTGTTTTATAAGCAGTTTCATATAATAAAAGATAAAATTAACTGAACATGTAAAAATTAAATATCTCTTATCCTGAAAGTCATTTCAAAATGAATAGCAAATAGGTGGTGATGTTCTAGGCTTTAGTGCAGAATGGGCCGCATTTATGTTTTTAGTCAACTTTTACGCATTTTAGCTGTAATAATAAATTCTTTCTCTTCTAAATTTTAGTATATTTTTCTTAAGAATGCTGCTAAATAAATCTAAAATAACAAAATATCCCATATCTCCATTTTTCAGTAGCTATCATAATTAGTCAGATATCTGAGTACTAATCAATTTTAAAATTGAAGCATACTTAATCAATTAGATTTATTAGTAGCTATACCTACCATTGATCACAGTGCTATGTCCAAGAATTCCAGAAATGAATGGGTATAGCAGTATGTACACTTCAGACCAAAACATAGGCAGTGTTAAGTTTTCAACATTTTGCGCCACGTGTACAGACTGGGTGTCTCTTACAACTTGTGGACAAGCAGAGGTGGAAGGACCTATACCCATGCACCGTGATATTACTCTTTGAAAATGTTTATTGAACCTGGAATTCTTACTTGTTAAAATATTTTATTTTCCAGCGTTTCTTAGGGTTTTAAAGTATTTTCCTGATTTCTAGATGTTTTAAAAGAAACAGTTGTTTTGAAAATTACACTCATGTCCATAGAGATTAAGGATAATTCAGATTCTGCCTCAGTCAGACTCTAAATAAAAATTTCACCTGTAGAATTATCACTCCCATCTTGAGATATGCCGGTAGAGCCACCAGAGGACGCGGATGAGTACGTCACAATGACTGAGAGTGTAGAGAGGTATATGAGATGATGGCAAAGAAATTAAAATTGTTCTGCGGCACAAAGCCTTTCAGGTGCAATAACCATGGTTGCTAGCACAAAGCATTTGGATGATTTTGTTAGAATTATCGGACGACACAGATGATCGTACTTGGCTGGAAGTATCACAGAAACTTGGGTACTTGGAGTGTTGTCTCCAGGCTGGCGATTCAGATGATGGTAATAATGAGTAGATGTACAACTGGGTCACCCCAGTTGCTTGCCAGATAGGGACCATTTGTAGTTACCCAAAAGATACAGACAGGCACAACATCAGACCTGTCTCGTCAGTCAGAAACATGTCTAATAGTGTGTATATGATCCTCTCTAACAGCTGCTCTTGCATTGGGGTGTTCTAATGTTTGTAGAGGTTTTATCAACCTTTGAAACCACACCCACTCTTTTAGGCACTCTTGAGCATTGATGGTCATTTGAACTGGTATTCGAGCTGCATTCGGCACTTGGGATGTCCCATACGTGTTCCCGATCGGATTGGATAGAGAGGTACATCGTAGGCCACTTCCCAATCATGAATATCCTCCGATTGGAGGTATTTATCAACCAACTCAGCCCTTTGGGCGTACATTGTGTCCATAAAGATGTTGGTTCCCTTCAGTCCAGGAAAATTCTAACACTGGTGTGCAGGATTTCATCCTATACCAGAGTGACCATCAAATTGCCCTATCCAAAGACATGAAGGTTGGTGGCCATCTGTTATGATGTCTGTCCTAAACCATCAGACCTCCTCTGACCATAATAGTCTTTTCGACAATGGTAGAGGCCATGATTCAGGTTCTTGGTTTTAGAACAAGTCTCAGGTGCTTTCCAGACTGATTTTGATTCATTATTAGAAAGTCGCCCCAATCATCCTCTGGTGAGCAAATGTCTTGGTACCATGCTGGAACCGGTCCTTTTTGTAGTTCACAGTCAAACGATAGGAATACGAGGCTCCCTTCCACACAGGCCACCTTCACAATTATGTCTCTGGTGGTGTTTTCATTGAAATAGATGTTCCTGTTGCGTATAGATTGCAGACAGTTTATCACTGCTGCCGTCCATCTTTGGCTAGAAGTCTCAAACAATGGCTTTGAGTCAGCGTTGCTGAACTTTTATGACCTTGACCAGGTCAGCGGACCTGCGGATCCACCAGCAGGTAGCCTGTGATTGACCCGCCAGGTCTTATCTTCTATCCGTCATCTTGCGGCATTGTCCCTGAACGTGATGACTGGGCATAATAGAATAAGCAACAAATAATTCAAAACCAAGAATTGGACTAAGCTTCTGATATTTAAAATGTCCTTGGGCTACAAACTGTGATCAAATTGTGATTCCTCTACATCAAACGCGATCCCGCAGCGCCACTGCCTTCCGACGTCACAGGCCATTGCGTGGCAAGTGTTGACGCAAGAGTTTAGCTGCCATCCGATACCTTATTTGGTATGACGTTGATTATTTTGTTCTTACTAACACGCCTTTATAAGTTTCACTTGCATGTAGCAGATCTTGGGACTCAATTTTCACCTTACTTAAAGGTCAGATTAGTTCGAGGTACACACTTGTCAGACCAGGTAATACAATGTTCATAATTTTGTTATTGTCCTCATCAGGATCATCAGAATCACGATAATCAGGTTTGGTAATTCGATATATCTTCCAGATTTAGCATTATTACGCTGGTTTTCAGTTGGTGACTAATTCCATTTAACATTTCAGATTTGATCTAATTCTAGATTTAGTGACTAAAGGAAAAGGTGTAACCCCTACAGCGAGTGTTTTAATTAGCATACACTGTGGCTTATAAAAATAAAAACAAAAAGTGTTCTGTATGTAGAGAAAATTGAAGTGGAGTTATTAGTGTTATCAATACCTTACTATATGCTCGACATTTTCTGAAATCAAAATATAAAATATGATCGATGTGAAAATTCAGTTTATGTTCCAACTACAAATATTTCTTTATTTTTACTAATAGCACGTTTAGAAGTGATGATACAGATTAACACTGGCAATACGTTTAAAATAGAATACGATTGACATAATATTACCGTGTTTAGTGCTCAACAACAATGTTTGTCAGAATTTTGTTATTGATTTTAAACTCACCAACGACTTTCAAATGAGCTGAGACTTGAAATTTGGACCCTTGATAGAAGTGGACAACAATGCATGAAAATGTGAAGAAAAACAGAAAAGAGGAATTTTATACTTTTTAGTCAAATTTATGAAACACGTATTACATTAATTTTTAATTCAATTTTTCTTACCACTACATTTTATTTATTTGACCTGTTCTTTTGAATGAATCTATTATAACATTCTAGGTCACCAGGACGTAAATATAGAGGGCAAATACATGGACCCTTCAATTTAAAATCCATTGAAGAACAGACTTATCAGCAATGTAATTCTGTCTAAATATCAAACTCAAGGATAAATTAACAATGAAAAATGAATTTAAAACTAAAGCACGCTTTTATTGTAGATCAGACTAAAAGAATGAAAATAAATTATAGTTAAAACTAAAGAACGTTTTTATACTTTAGAGCAATTAAAAGTAAAAATAATTCTTAATATAGTCAAATGAAGACGAAGATTAGTGTCGTTGAGGGTGGCTAAGGTGGATTGAAGGGTGGGGCTGATTAGAAGAGTTAGAGCTGTAACAATTTATATTTATGAGACACCCTTACTGACGTGCTTTCTCGTTCATCCCATTTTATTCTATATTAAATTATTTTGCTTTTAGTTCGATTCAGTGCTCGTGTTCTTTAGTTTTTAAATTATAATTTGTTTGGAAAACCGTTTCTCCTTTAATTGCACCAATGTAGATGTGGAGGGTGAAATTATCTAAACAATTTTTGTAATTCTTTCTAGGTAAATGATCAATATTTGTTGAATTAAAGAGAAGAGATGGGATTTCTTTATGTTTCAATAATAATTTCTAGTTAAATGCAGTGGAGATTCAGATTTGGTTTAACATAAATGTACAATTCTAAATTAAAGTTTTCGTCTATTAGTCACTTGATTTTCCAGACGCATATAATCCTAGACAGGTTTATTTATTTTTGTAGTAAAATCCTCAGCAAAAACCATCATGTCTCTAAAGCAAAAGAGAAAATTATACCCAGAACAATTTTCTCCCATTTAGTGAACAAATAAAGGAGGTGTTTTAATGTCTTGTTCCTTAGAGTTCTTCAAGTCTTTTGGTGACGTTCAAGGTTAAATGTGCAGTTGAAGAAGGTAAAATAGTAAAACAAATGTGTTTTGTTCGTCATGCCTTTTGCAGGTGGAATTGAGTACATAATTGTCAAATATTCTAGAGATTTAATTAAAATTCTGTACGTAGTCTTAGTTCAAGGTAACGTTCGGATCTTATACTATCTGAAATTACTTAAATGGAGTTGATTAAGTATTTAAGCTTGTATACAGTTTAAAACTAGAATCTCAAAATTAACTCGTCAATTTCTCAGCCAAATAGGGTTCTGAGTTTTAGTGTTTGGCTTTTCATAATTTTATATTGAAATTCAATTCACGGGATCAATCATCGTTTGTTTTAGTCATTATAGTTTACTCAGATTATTCAAGTACGTATTTTTAACATCAATCATTTTGTCAACTCAGAAAGGCGTCCTTAATGCCTGATTTGTAATAGTGGATAGTTTCCACATGTTTTAAATTATAATAATAGTAATGGTGATGTCCGTAACTTGATGTCTCTTGTGATTTAAGCAAAATTGTTTGACGAATAGAATACGTAAGTAATTAAGAGACAGATGACTTTCCTGTTTGTTCTTTAAAGCTTCAGTATTATGTTTTGTTCTTTTCAGTTCGTTGCTCTGAGATAATCCATTTCAAGGTCTTGTGCTGCCATAAACGTTTTTATCGAATAGTGAAATTTAATCCTTCATGCCAAATTGGCTACTACCTGACAGGAGAATGATGCCTTTTTATTGTGAATGGAACTTAGCAGGACATTTGCCACCAGCCGCCAGGTAGCAGATTTTCCTCCTTTCTTTGTTTGTTTATTTCATATGGCTGTACCTACCGCATTGCTGTGGTTAAGTCTGGTTAAAAGCCTGATTTTCAGTGTTAAACATTTTGCATTGGAGGTATGATTTTTATTAAAATATATGTCTCATATATACACAACCTTTGTAACTAATATCATTTTGTAATTTATTGTGATACCTGGAGTTTTGCAACTTAATTTTTGTCTTTGTGCTATGAACTTAAATTTATTAACATTTTATTTATGAACAGGACCTCAAGTTGAAAATAAATTTTAAATGGCTCTCTGGTTCTTGAGAACTTATTAGTTAGTTTTACAAAATGCTTATGGATATTTCTATTAAAATCACAGATGTATTCAAATGCACATTTCTCAAACAATATCATTTCATTATAAATTGTATTTCCTGATGTTATATAGTGAATGTTTGATTCCACACTATATTAGTGAGCAAAGTTTTAATGGCACTGGTGGTTCTCCAAGTTGAGACAGTTTAATTTTCCATGTTCAAAATGTTCCTTTTGTTTCTCCTTTAAATTTCCAGAGAATTGCAATGAAGATACACTTCAGTCATTGTGCTGATAGGAATATACTGGCTCAACCTATAATCTTCCCGCTGGGTTGTGCAGGAATGCAATTTGACTACATCATTGGTGTGATTCCTCCTCCAAATCGTGTTTGACGCTGATGTACTGTTTCTGGTTGTCTTTCAGCCATCACCTACCATGTTCCTTTTATACGACAAGAGCAGATCTGATGTTCCAAACATGATGCTGGACTCATAAATGGGGCATCTATCAAGTTTAGCTGCCTGTTGCTCCTGCTGCGCCCTCATGTGCTTGTACCGTGCTGTTCTTTTCTCCTTTGATGATGCTTGTTCCTCCTCGGTTTGATGTGCAATTCTCTCATTTTCTTTTGTGGTGTGGTGACCTGGTTGATTTCCTAATGTAGGCAGTTTATGCCAGGTGAAGCTAACTGACTGCACTTAAAAGAAAAAGTTAAAGCAAAAATATAAATTTCAAAGCAGTAAAAAGGAAAAAGCAGGAACAAAAGGTGAAAGTAAAATACAATACAGAATATTCTTCTGTCTTATTGCATCAGTGCCATGGCTCAATTTCAACTGCAAAGAGTTTGAAGATATTTTATTCCAGAATACATGAAAATTCAAAATATAAACAGTTCGCAAAATATTGATAATGATGGAAGAATTTTGTTACCTTCAATTAGCATTAGCAATTATTTATCCCATAAAATTTAGGCCTATCTTAGAAACAGAGTGGCTTATATCTAAACACTGACTATTTGTAAATTAAATAATGATAGATGGCATACCAGTCATGTGAGATGTTTGCAGTTTGGCTTGTGAGTCAGGTCGTTTAATGTTCTTTGTGCTGTGTAGCAATGTCTATATTTGTCTACAAATAAACAAAATGCCTAAAGATGAATTGAATCATTGGAATAGAGAATGATTGATACATTGGAACTAAATAGTCTGGCCATGAATATAATAACTAAGGAAATACAATGCTGACTGCTTCATGGACAGTGTTTGTTGTCAGAATTATAAATATTAACATCACTGTGCAGCCAAATTGACTTCATGCAATCCTATTTTCTCAGATCATCCATTTATTCACTTAAAAAGGTTAGAATCTTTATTGATTAGATATTAAGGTGCAATACTTTATGGCACCAATTTTGTTACAATGATGCTAATATAAAGTAACGTTGTGTTCCCGACAGTCCCTTAATTGGTAGAGAATTTTGATAGTTCATTGAAAAGTGGAGATATTAACTACCCTTTGGCAGAAGATGCGTTTACAAAAAGATGAGCAATAAAACATAATATGGATTGCTAATAAAACTTTAGTTACCTTTATGAAATTTCCTAGGTTAAGCAATTTTTCAAGATTTTCCAACGAAATTTAGAAAGTTAACTTTGGTAACCACAGTAAATTGGTAACTTACTTCAGTCATTGATTGTCAGATTATTTATCTTTTCATAAATTTGATATTTTTCCAGGTGTGGAAACATTAAATAGACGTAAATGTAACTGGTGGTCTTATATTTATAAAGTTATGTTGAGTGGTTCGTAGTGCTGAGGTTGTATCTGTTCTGATGCAGCACAGACAATTTTGTATCTTCACACAGAATAAACAACACAAATGTCTACCTAAAGCATTGTAAATTAACCCATAGACTTAGAAGAGCCATTTTAAATTTATTTTCCAACATGCCTCTGCAATGTAAATAATTTTAGATTCATAACATGGAGTTTAACAAATTACAAATGAAATCTGCTTAGAAAAGTTCTGTTTGTATATGCCATATTTTATAAATAAGTCATACATCAAGTGGGCAGTCAAAATATTAGAAATAGGTGCTATTTTCTTCTTTTAACCAGACTGAGCCACAGTTGTGACTAGGTGCAGCTGCCTATAAATGTGATATTTAGTATCTGAAGCAATTAAATTTAATATTTTGAAAAGTCTTAAAAATAGTTTCAAACAAAATTACTATTGGAACTATATCAAACTAGGCCTGTATGTCACTTTTGCAGTGAACTGGCAGCCATGTTTTCCTTTTATATAATGTTGCCAATACAGTGGCGTGTGTATAAGTACCAGGCTCATCTCATCTCTCGGATAGTCTAGATTTTCCTATTTATGTTCTGATAACATCGATAAGATTTTAGAATCTTTTGAATGGATATTTGCAAATCCTAATGTTGTGCCCCAGCACTGAGAATTTAAAATTGGTGGAAAATTCACAGCCAAATTACCAAACCATTTAATTATTGTGCAAACAGTCCCATATAATAATTTTCCATAGTATGTGCAAGCGTTTGTGATATCTTATGATTTTATGTAAATGGTTGACAAAAATTAAGTGCAAAGGAAATAAAATTATCTACATTTAATTTAGAATCGGAAAAATTAAATAATTGGAAGATTTTAATTAATTACGCTACTTAGTTGATGTACAGTCTGTCAGATCCTAGATGATTAAGGTGTAGTATTTTGTACATGAAATATACACAAATTGTATATAATTGAATACACAGTTGTATTTATTATATACCAGGCCTAAAATAAATTGAAAATGAAATTGATACTAACATTAATCTGACACAAACAAAACTGAATAACTTTATAGTAAAACATGTTGAAAAATTTAATCTTGACAATAGCCTCCTTGTATTTGGGCCGTCTGTCTGCATTGTCC
The DNA here is from genome assembly GCA_019973975.1 of Trichonephila clavata. NCBI lineage: Eukaryota > Metazoa > Arthropoda > Arachnida > Araneae > Nephilidae > Trichonephila > Trichonephila clavata. The sequence goes on along the minus strand of BMAO01016164.1, from coordinate 41,202 downwards.
ACGTTCACTAATGCCTATTCAGATTTGATGTACTGAGTACATAACCCCTGCTTTTGCCAGCTCAATGTATTGTAGTTAGTTTTCTGATGCAATTTTACACATTACACAAGAGCCAATGACCGCATGAAGGTAAAAGCAAAATGTATGAAATTGAAACAACAGATAGGCCTTGTATCCATTCCTTTGGGGCCCTTTTGGGATATAGGCACCATGTTAGTGGGACTGTAACATTTGTTGGGTTCCTGTTGCTTGAGTGGCCTGTCGTGGTGCAACTGATGAAATGAGTCCTACTTCACGTCTGACAAAAACAAACCATAATGACTTCTAGTATTAAGCTAACAAATTACTAATGGGATGTTTAAAGAAAATTATAACAAATTTAAATCTTTAAGCAATCAAAAATAAAATAAAGTTCCAATATTTTGATATATCAAATCTTTACTTTTATATTTGTATTTCAAGTAACATCAAATGAAAGTGCAGTAGTATCATATTCTATCAATAAAATTATAAACAGAGTACGTTATGAATTTGGCGCAGCCTGTAGTAGATTACCAGCTTGGCGGTATCTTCAACGTTGGCGTTGTTGGAATAATACATAGATATCAACAAAAATTTAAGTTGTAAAATGGAAAAGCATTAACATTAAAACCGTCGATCAGTTTCCTTAGATTAGGTCATCAAGTAGAGAAAAATACTGTGTCAGAATGCAGGACGGTTTCAAACATTGGATACATATCCGCAGCTTGTTTGGGACGTCTTTCAATTTGAATTAAAATGGTCGATGGAAAGAGCAGTGGTATAAATGGCTAAAGATAAAATTATATAGAAATGATTGATTAATTTGGTTCTGGAGAGATAAAATAGGCAGGAAATTTCAATCAGAACGCTACTCGTTAGTTCAGATCAGTCGTGGTATGTTATCATCAAAACTAGAGAAATTTTAACAATTGAGCCAGAAAAGTAGGCAGCGTACAGGGAATAATTATAATTTTCATTTTCCTTAGTAAAGAGAAATAAATTAAGCAATATTACAGAAAGAATGCAATATAAATTAAAAATAAAATTGTAAACATCCCGCGATAATGCTATCCAGTGTTGCCAAAACTACAAAACAAAATTTTATTTGTTAAAGAATAATCATTAAAAATGATTTATTTGAAAGTAGTCCTAATTAAGTATCAAGACAAAAATGGATAAATATTTCAGTCGATAATCATAATTATAAAATATCTAATAATCCCGAAAATGTATAATTCAATTCCCGCATTCCAGAGAAACATGACATCATATGATGTCATATACCGAAAAATCTAACCCAAAATTATGAAATTAGATTGCGAAATAATAGGTACGTAGACCATATAGTTCAAGTTCGTTGTATCCAAAATATCAGAGGGGTGCTCAGTAGTTTCCCGGAGATCAGTGGGTTGAACAAACACATTACATTTGTTATATAGATTTAGCGTTGTACTAGTCAATTCCGTCATTTTGCCAGTGGGTCATTACCCAAGTCAGAAATTATGAGATAGAAGTCAGGGGTAGGCAACCTTTCCAGCTGTGTACCAAACCAATCTACCAGAAAGGATTCAGCGTGCTACACTGTAACAGGTGTAACCACAATTCTATTAATAATCCTCTTGGTAAAATAATGTTTTCAACATGTGGTCTTGTGTCCTTTTTCCCACTAACTGGCTAAATGTAGGAGGAACTAATTGATCAGACGGCGATTCACTAGGTGTTTTATTTGTCCTATATTCAGCACAAACACACTATCGTCCATTACGACAAATTTGATCAAAACTTAGAAGCCCAGCCTGAGGTGAGACGTTGGCGTGGGGATATGTTGGACATTCAATTATACCTACGATAACTTATACAAACTCATTTTACCTGGGATGCTGTGGTGTACATCTCTGCAACTGTTGAAATAGTAGGCACAATTAATCTGAACTCTTGTACATTTTATCCTTTAGAGTGGGGCCTTGAACACCAATAAAGTTGGCTTGATCATTTCTCAAGTGATTCAGTTTCACACGTCCTACACTGTTTACGTCTGGCAGGATTGCTGGAGTTCTCATTATTTCAGCTACATCCAGGTATCCTTACTTCTTCAAACACAATTCTCCTTTAATAATCTTGGATTCGCGCTACTAGCTCTTCAAACCATAGATACTGGGATGTATATTAAACCTATTTTGCATTATCACGTTTTCTTGCCTTCGGTGAAGAAGTTGGTTCAGGATTCTTGCATAAAGAAAACCCCAAGGAGTTGGTGGGAGGACAGTATGGATCAACAGACTTCTTGAGCTGAGGTTGAGGTGTTTCTAGTAGGCTGGGTTTTGTAGTGGACTTCTATTTATGTGTTGAAGTGAGTAGAATAGGCAGGAATGATGTTTAAAGTTGATGCTCGTGAATGAGATGGCAGGCTGGGTTGGATGCTCGGTGGGATCGGAGGATATCAAAGTTCATCCCAGATAGATTGGAGGGCGTTTCACCGGATTGGGATCACAAATGTTCTTATCTATATACTATCAGGAGACAGACTCACTCACTTCGACTAGGTTCTTTGTTGATTTGTTGACTGTTCGTCACGATATCTCTGGGACCTATTCAACCTACCTTCAAGCAGGAGGTTGGTTACCACATGTTCCTTTCATGAGTGAACGTCTGACCCCTAAGAAAGTTACTTTCCGAATGCGATGCAAAGAGGGGGCGTTACCCAGGTTCAGGGCCGGTTATCGTCAGATTGTTTCCAATGTTTAAACTACTCAATGTACAATTTTGAAATTGGATTAGCAGATTACTTTCATACAGTAGAGATCCGCTACAAAATGAGTTTGGTGAAAATCGTCCCCCAAGTGGCGTTGCAGGGGCTTAGGGGCTTAAATAATTATTTTCATTTTTAAACTATTTGACGCACTCTCTTTAAATTTGATAAATAGATTCCTTTCGTAGAATAATGATCAGTTACAAAACGGGTTTTGTGAAAACAGACTTCTAAGTGGCGTTGCGGGGGATTAAGGGGCGTAAGAGATAAATATATCCGTTTTTAAACTACTTCACCTACCTGCTTGAAAATTGGTAAATAAGTTTCTTTCATGGAGTAAATATCCGCTACAAAATGGGTTTTTAAAAAATTGACCCCCAAGGGGTGTTGCGGGGGTGGGGGGGTTTAAGGGACGTTATAAATTCCAATTTTTTAACTATTAGACGTACAGTCTTAAAACTTAGTAAGCAGATTCCTCTCATAGGGTAGAGATACGCTACAAAATGGGTTACGTGAAAATTGCCCCCAAGTGGCGTTGCGGGACTTAAGGGGTGTTATAGATAATTATTTCCATTTTTAAACTATTAGACGCACAGTCTTTATATTTGATAAATAGATTTCTTTCATAGAGTAGAGATCAGCTATAAGAAGGTTTTGTGAAAACAGACCTCTAAGTGGCGTTGCGGGGGATTAAGTGACGTAAGAGATAAAAATTTTCGTTTTTAAACTACTTGACCTACCTGCTTGAAAATTGGTAGGAATGTTTCTTTCACGGAGTACATATCCGTTACAAAGCATGTTTCGGGAAAATTGACCCCCAAGGGGTGTTGCGGGGGGTTAAGGGCAGATATAAGTAATTATTTCTATTTTTAAACTGTTAGACGCACAGTCTTGAAATTTGGTGTGCAGATTCCTCTTATAGGATAGAGATACACTACAAAATGTGTTTTGTGAAAATAGACCCTTAGGTGGCGTTGCGGGGGTTCAAGGGGCGTTGTTGATAATTTTTTTTGCATTTTTAATTTATTGGACGCCCAAATTTTGCTAAGCAGATTCCTTTCATAGAGTGCAATTCCTCTACAAAATGGGTTTTGTGAAAACAGACACCGAAGTGGCGTTATAGATAATTATCCCCATTTTTAAACTATTAGACGTACAGTCTTGAAATTTGATAAGCAGATTCCTTTCGTAGAGAACCGCTACAAAATGGGTTTTGCGAATATCAACTACTAAGTTTAATTTCGGGAGATTAAGAGGCGTAATCGATAAATATTTCCATTTTTAAACTATTTGATCATCCTGCTTGAAAATTGGTAGGCATGTTCCTTTCATGGAATATAATTCCTCTAACAAAGAGTAAAACGAAAATTGACCCCCAAGGAGGGTTGCGAGGGGTCAAGAGCAGTTACAGAAAAATATTCCTGTTTTTAATTGTTAGACCCATATACTTGAAATGTTTTAAGCATGTTTCTTTTGTTGAATAGGGATGCACTAAGAATGTATTTTAAGTAAATCAAGTTCTGCGGAGGGGTGCAGGGGTTACTGGGAAGTATTGACACAAAAAAAAATCGTTTTTTCGAGCTACAAGGACTATAATAATGAAATTTGGTTTGCATTTTCTTTTGTTGAATTGAAATCCGCAAAGAGAGGTTATTTTGGAAAACGGCTCTCAGCACGGGATTACGGGGATATTGATAGTAAAACTTTTGTTTTTTTCTGTTTGATTTAGACTTGAAATTTGGCTTGCATGTTCAATTTACGGAGTAGAGATCCACCGCGAAAATTGGTTTTGCGTGAATCCACTTGGTTTTTGGGTTACGAAAGAGCAAACATCATTCTATACTTCAATTTTAGAGATTTTTAGAAAATACAAATTAGATGAGTTCTGCCCTTTTTATTTATCAACAGGTGACAGTTACAGGTCTAAGTATATTTTTCAATACAATCGAATTCTTAATGCTAGGACTTAGATATCAATAATTTATACACATATATATAAGCAGTAAAAATTTATAAAACATCATGAAATACCCAGTGAAGCGGGCGGGTAACAGCTAGTTTCTATTATATTTATATTAATTAAACTTGATTGCTCCTCGAACTTAGAGCTGTAAGTGCACTCTCCCCTTAAGTTGTCTAGAATTATTAAGTGAAACAACCAATAAAAGTGTGTTATTATTAAAATGGCTGGTATTTATTCGAACCCCTCAACACCAAGTCCACTGGGACGCGACAACACTGTAGGATATTTTTGGAACTATTTGATTCCAGCGATAATATATACAGAATTAGACAATAGATATCCATAATATGCATTTACAGTTTTATTTTATATAAATATTGTATCATTTAAAGATATTTCTTATCATAAAAATGAACAGCATAATATTTGTAAACATATTTATTAAAATAAGAAAGAAATACATAATATGAAATATACATGAAATATAAGTATTTCCCGACATTATAGTAAATAACAATTTTAATGCAACTTAGTGCTTGCACCGCTTTATATTCCTATTTGAATATCATGGGTATAATGAGTGACTTTCAATTTGACGCGATGCTGAACATTCAGTTGTTAAACAGTTTCTTTGCGGACTCGAAATAATTTTCGTATGAGGAAAGAATTTTTACTTAGATATGTAGGACCAAAAGCGGAAAGCGGTGTACACACGCAACGTTCTCTCTTTAAACAATTAAATTTCTCCAGCAATGACATTCAATAATTTACAAAAACTGTAACTTTACCTTTAGAGTTTTCTTTCGTTTTTTTTTTTTTTCTTTGGTATTTTCTTAAATGTCTATAATTCTGAAGATGTTTGTCAAAAAAGATTCATTACAAATTTATCAACTTTCATTCCCTCAAAAACTGGCAAAATAGTGGAGTTGTGCCGAGTGCCACTGAGAATTGCACCGCGTGTCATAGTTTGCCGAACCTTGTTCTAAGTCCTGGTTGGTGATAGAAATTTCATTCCTCCTGAATATATTATAACAGGAATAATAACCCTTACAATAAATATTAAACCTCTGGTTTTTAAATAACAAAACTCTGTGAATTTCTGGGAGAGGGGATGTCTTAATAGGGGTTATGTGACTGTTCGAAATACATTTAAAAAAAGGAAAAGCTAGAAAACTCAAAATTAATCAACAAGAGCATGTTGTTACAAACATGGTAAATGATGAAAATATATGTCTTTAAATGTCTTTTATTTATAAATATGTGTTAAGATATGTTGTTAACGTGCAGTTTATTGAATTTTGTGTGAAATATAAAGTGTTAATGTATAATTTTCAGAGAGTAGAGGTTCGCATTAATAGAATAGAAAATTTTTTGTTGACATTTCAGTAAACTTATTGACTAAATAGCATTTTATTTCTGCGTACCTCGCTATGAGGAGTGATTAGCACGTTTTGCTACTAAAAATTTAGGGAAAATATCAAATCCTAGACCTGCTTAAAAGCTTATGAGTTTGTGTGTTTCTTTAACTGTAACTATATGCTAGAAATAAAACAAAAGCAGTTAGATTTAAAACGCTTAACTGAACTGAAACAGTTAGTATTTGTGGAAAGACAAGTTTGATCAATTAAAAAATCAAAGCCATAAAATGACAAAATAAATTTTTGATAACAAATTTGGTTAAAAAAAGGTAGTAAAGAATAATTCTCTGTGTATTGCAGTAATTGCTTAGTACAGAAAAACCCTTTCCTTATTGAAAACTAGTCATTACCATTCCACATCGGTGGATATTTCATGATGTATGAATATATACACTCAAGAGCCAAAACATTATGACTACCCCTATATTTTGCAATGAACTCGCCTGGATGACGTGGAGACACGTGATCAGAGGGAAGTGGTATTTAACTGCTGCTGCAGAGTCTGAAGAATCATTCTTTCACTTACTTCTGTGTGTCATGGGAAAGGCTGCGGATCTAAGCGTTTTTGATAGAGAGCAGATTGTAATGGCTCGAAGGCTCACAACAAGTATTTCCGAAACTGCACGACTCGTGGGTTGTTTGCGATCTGCAGTTGTTAGTACTTATGCAAAGTGGATGAATGACAGTGAAACCAGCAGTAGACGACACGGTGTTGGACGTCCACACGCTATCAAAGAAAAAGGTCGTCGGAGACTCTCTCACAAAACCGGAACCAGACAGTGGCTCACCTGACAGCCCAATACCATGCAAGGCCAAGTAGAATAGTATTGGAGCACATTGTTCAGCGGACACTGTTGGATATGGGGATACGCAGCAAACGTCCCACTCATGTGCCTTTGCTGACCAAGAGTCATCGCTAACTGCGCCTGCTCTGGGCTTAGGAACATCGCGACTGGTCCATGGATCAGTGGGAGAGAGTTGCCTGGTCAGATGAATCACGGTTTGTCATTCATCACGCCAATGGCCGTGTCAGGATACACCGTCTTCCAGGCTTACAGTTGCTCCCTCAATGTACAGTAGGTCATACACAGGCCAGTGGTGGTGGTATTATGTTTTGGGGGACGTTCTCTTGGGCGTCTCTGGGACCCGTGGATGTGGTAGAACAGACTATGAATGCTACAGGGTATCTGAACATCATTGCTGACCAGTTGTACCCTTATATGGCCTCGGTTTTTCCAGTTGGAAATTGAATGTTCCAACAGGACAACACCCCGTTTCATAAGGCTAAAAATGTGTTTGAGTGGTTCCAGGAATATGATGCTGAATTCCAGTTAATGTCCTGGCCGCCTAACTCACTGGATTTCAATCCGATAGAACACATTCGGGATGTCATGGGACGGCAGCTCAGAGTTCAAAGACCACCAATTCACAATATCTTGGATTTGCGTGACCGTTGCTTAAACATATGGTACAATCTGTCTCCGGCCATCTACCAAGGACTTGTGGCATCCATGCCAGTGCGGGTTGAAGCTGTGTTTCACGCCAAAGGTGGGCCAACTCGTTATTGACAAGTGGTCATGTTTTGGCTCTTGAGTGTATATGTATATATTGAACTACAACTACCCTTATAAATTTATTTTTAAATATATTTTTCTATGTTATTTTAACACTTTTTTCAATTTAGTTCATTAATTTCATTAAAATATCGTATGCTTAGTTTAACTACAAAAACACTATCTAGGTGGCGTCACTAATTTTTGATTCTATGAGTGAACATTTCAATGTTACACATCATTTAGCACGCGTTTTCTAACTAAGATGATTGGTCCTCATGTTTCCTTATGGATAGCATTTTTTCATAGAAGTTTTTATCGTAGTTTTTTCTATAGAATTTTTTCTTAATATTCATCTTTATGAGAGAAACTTTACTATTCTCTATTCATACTTTTATTTCATTTTATTTTACTGTTTGGAGTTAAGTCCATTTGTGAGACATATAGTCCTAATTTTCGACATGGCTCTGTTTTTTCTATTATGATGAAAATTTCTGCTGTACGGGGAAGTTGGTATCATAAAGCATTGCTTAGCCCTAATTTCGCTGGCCTAATTCAGCGACAGCTTTAGAAATCCTAATAGGTCTTCATTTTATTCCAACGACATTTTTGGTATCTTCAATTGTTATGTTCCTCGGAATCCAATTTCTTAAATTTTTTTCCCGGTAGGTAGTACAACTTCATCACTTATTATTTTATTCTATTTTATTATACTATATATATTGTTACGAATTTTGTATAAAATAATGTAAATAATTTGAATTTGGATGTGCAATGCCTTTATATTACTCTATATTTATTTCATGTTAAGATTGTAATATTCACAAGCAAGCCGTCCCTTACGTTATAATAGCAATTCAATGGGAACTTGGCGAAATATTGGCGATAGAACCAAGTTGGCATCATTTTTGGCGATCAATGTGGCGACCATGTTGGCGAGTTCGGGACCCTCTGGATTCTTCTAGAAATTAGTAGAAAAATCCACTAATATCACGATCTGTGGCGCGAGGGCATCTTTCGAGAAATTTCGGCCTCTGCTATAAATAGAGAGAGACTCACCGCAACAGTCAGTCTGATTTTAACCAGCGAGTAGTGAACACTGTTTTGATTAGCGATTAGAAGACTTGCCTTGAATTTGATAAGCTCGGCTGTGCTTGTGAATAGTCATTTACATACGTGAATTTTAGACACTGCTTATTGTGTCTAAATGCTGTTGAAGGTATGAAATTCTTCAGTTAATTATTCTGCGAATTTTGCTGTTGAATCCTGTATTTCAAGGATTGATTTCCGACAATAAATACTCATCGCTCTTAAAGAACTGTTTTGTTGTTTACGTCTGATTTTGCATAAAATCCTCGAACCCCGATCTACGTAACAATATGTTTATGTATTTTTTTAATTATTTATTTCTAAATCCTGCATTATTGCTTGGGTTGCATTGAAAATCATTCTTATAGTCCTCGACTTTTGATTTGAAAATTCAGGGATTGAATTTCTAAAATTGAAGTGCATTTATATTTCACGCCTTCAGAATTCCGCCTTGGGTGTCAATATTATCAAAACTCGTGCTTAGAGGATCTCTAGTTAAAGAAATAAACATACCTGCGAGATTTAAAATATGTAGACTAAATAGAGCAAAAACGGACATTTTTTTTCTTTAACACCCCTACAACCCTCTTTCTTGCCAATTCCGTTTTTAACGAATCTTTACTCAACGTAAAATAAGAGCATGTTTACCAGTTTTGAAGTCAATTAATCTAATAGTTCAAAAATGAGAATTTCTGAGCTATAATGCCCTCTTAACCCACAGCAAACTCTCTGGGAAGTCTATTTCCGTGAAAAACATATTCTTTACGGATCTCTTCTCAACAAAAAACATAAATGCCAAATTCTAAGTCGGTTTTCTAATATAGTTCCGGAGATCTCATGATACGAGTGTGTGTTTATCTAATTTTTTTCAACTTCCAATGGGCTGCGGATTGGTGTTTTACCATTGCAGATCTAGTACATTCCCCAGAAGTTGGTATCTCTTTTTTTAGTACGGTAACTTATAGGCGGATACCAATGACCGCAGGTAATTTTAACGCCCAATTTCCTCTCCAGAGGGAGGCACTTGAGCTCTGACGATGCGAATCTGTATTCGGATTTAATTTTTCCGATGGCAACCAAGCCAAACAGACACTTTAGGAAATTTTACATGCCTTATAATCATACAATATGGCCGCTGTCGATTTTCTGCATCATGAAAATCCACCGACTTGAGCCGGGTCGAACCCGCAATCTAGGGTGCAGAAGGCCAGCGACAAACAAACGACGCCATCCTGCTTGCTGTATTTATCTAAAATATATATAATATTGCTATATGAGCTGACATAATATACGCATTTTAAAGGTAACAATGAGTTCTAAACGCCACATACCGCAGTGTCACGTTACATGTAAAAATGAATCATAATAAGAGAAAAAGTTGCAATACATATTTTATTATTGTATCAAATTACAATTAAAAATATTTATTGAAAATCATTAAGATATTATTATAAATTATATATTTCAGAATTTTGTGTAACATCTTCGCACAAATTCAACAATAACCGTAAGATTCGTAATAAATTTTACGAATACAGACAGTATCTATAAGTTTAACTTGGGAATTCCAGTTTTTTCACTGCCTTTTTTGTATACCTCATTTATTTATTTATTTGGCAGATTGAGAAACTGTCTTCTGATTGGATTTCCAATCGAAATTCAGATTGGTAGAGAAAGTGTTAACTGTTTTTATGTAATTTCTGGTTCAATATTGATCATTAGTGAAAATTTCATAAAACATTTTTCACTTAGCGTTCTTAGAAACTATTTAACAGTAATGATGTTTTTAAAGAATAAAAACTGTTTATTTAAAAATTTTCATAGCTGCTCATACATCTCAAGAGTTTGTATATTTGCTGTTAAATGTACTCCTGTCACGATTTGAAACCCATTACTACAAGGATTGTATTTTATGAAGGCGTAACAAAATTCCTATAACCATTAGAAGTTTTCGAAATACATTCCTTTTTCCCGTCTTACTAAACACAAAACTGCCCCATTTTCATAGTTCTGTACTGAAAATAAATGCTAATTAAAAATAATTGTAACTCGTTACGTGCAAATTTCTAATAAAATTAAAACCTTTAGTTTAGCTACATCTCCTAATATTTCAAATAATTATTTTTCATCTCCATGAAAGTTTGTAAGAAATGTTAATCTTTAATTTTACATAGAAGGAAAACAACGTTGGTAAGATACATACAAAGAAAGATTAGAAGAAAAGGTTACAGGCCGCAGCATTTGAAATTACATATTGTGGAGGAATTTTATTTCCCCAGAGGGAAGAAAAATGGCGCTACTTGTCATGCAGCTGGTTTTCAGGTAGGTAGTGAAAGTTCCCAGATGGGTTCAGGATGATTGCAATGGCAAGAGCTTAGGAAATTGGTCTCGTTTGGAAGTGCGAGCCGTGATTCGATTTTTATGGGCAAAGAATGTGTCCGCATCTGAGAGAGCAGAGCAGAATGAGCAGGCAACATGTAGCGAAATGGTGTCACTCTTTTCAATCAGGCAGACGTGATGTTGAAAACCACAATATGGCAAGGAATGACCGGCCAAGTTCTTCAACGTCAGAAATCAACACGACACGAATTGAAAAAATGATTCAAAATGATCGACGGGTAAATCTGAGTGAAATCTCATTAGAGCTGGGACTGATCAATGGTAGCGCGCAGCATATCCTTCCTTATGTGCTGCAATATTCCTAGACAGGCTGTTAAAATATCTACCGAGAATTGGCTCAATGAGAACAGGGACCTGATTTCTATCAAGATGGGTTAAACAAGTTGGTTCTGCGTTCCCTGATAAATGCCTAAATAAACTTTTTGATTATTTCGAAATGTGATATGCGTGTATGCCTCTTAATTATCTTTTATATTTTCTGTCTATTGTTAATAAATATTTTTTTTATTCGACTTGTAACCGTTTTATTTTTCTGAACAACCCTCGTGCGTTGTAATATTCTGCTGCTTTTTACTATACTTGTAATAATTTTATATAAAACATGTTTTTGAAACATATCCTGTCTATTCATGTTTTTAGCTCCATGCTATTTAGAGAACTTGCATCTGCAAGAAGGCATGACATCTGATAACCAAGGAGTTGTTCTCAATGGAATGTCTGCACAAGTGAAGTGTAAAAAAGGATTCTCTCGTACCGAATATCAGGCTGTTTGCTCAAGAGGACTGTTTTCAGTATCAGGAAACCTCTGCAAAGAAAGTAAGGAATTTCTTTGATTTTAGAGCAGCAACATTCCTATTTCAAATTTCTCGGAAAAACAAGTACTGATTTCTTCAATATTAATGACATCAGCTTAATAAACAATAAATATTATTTAAATAGTTTATATATTACATTTGAAAGACTGACACAGACTTTTTATGAAGAAATATATTAGTACTAATGACTTTATAAAATGTTTACTGTGATGGTTGGTTTGTCCCAAACATGAATGTACGAGAGTTTGAAGGAAGAATAGACATAGTCAAAAGAAACACTACTTATTTACAAGTCTCAAAAACCTGACAAACTTGAACACCCCAAGATTAGGAAATGCACCTTACACTAATTATGGGGGCAAGAGCGAGGAAGACGATATAAGTAAATAACTTATTTTAGGAATGCTTTAGCCGTACAAATTCCAATATTTGAATATACGTTCTAAGTTAAACTGCCGCAAGCTAACGCTAATCCGATTTAATTATCTAATTGACAAACCATCAATTTAAAATATAAAGCAGATAATCTACTGAAAACTTTCTTCTAGCTTTCTATTATCTTACGTTAATCATCACAGCTATCATTTAGTTTCTAACCTCTCTGTCGTCGAATTCGAAAGTTAATGCTTAAATACAAGACATAATTTACATAGACCGCGTCTTCTTCTTTGGTAGAAAGTTTTGAATTGAATAATATTTAAAGAAAAATTTTCTCCAAGAGTATTCTTAGAAGGTACGCAAATAGACAGTTGCAGTACGTGTATATGGTATTTTTTTTTTATAAATTTCATTCTTTAAAAAAAGTGCAACGTTGTGAACCCAGGTTTACTTAAATTTCTGGATAGTTAAATGAATCACATAGCTTTTCTAAAATTAGTTTTTATTTACAAGTATTTATCGCTTATTGGCACATATATATGTTGTTTTTATAAGTAATAAAGTTTGCATATCTAGATATCAGTTGTTTGGTATAGTCGTCTGGTAGTCTCTTTCCACTAAATATAATAGTGATTAAAATTTATCAAAAATACAAAGCAGGGTTCGTGTTCCCACCTTTCGCTTCCTCCTACCATCTTATAAGTCTTTCTCAGGTTTGGCTGATCTGTGCAATCTTCACCTGATCTGTCTCTTTAAACCCTTTGTAGGCAGGCGTCTCTCACGCCCCCTACAATTACTGATTTGATTTAACACGGATCTGGTCACAGCACCCTAACACTTGGTCACAACCACCATTGACTCTTTCGGGGCAAAGGCCCTCCTGGCCGTGATCCTTTTGTCATCACATATCGAAAACCATATGGAGAGGATATAAATTGACCTGTCACTCTGAAACAGATAATACAATTTTTGATATTTCCTTCTTACAATAGAGGACCATTCTGTCCAAACACATATTAGAGGTAACAGAAGAATGGACAGCCGTTGAAACAGGAGTGTCTTATCTATAGTCTGATTTGAAGAAAAGGCCATACGACACAACTTTTCGCCTGAGAGTGTGAGGGAAGAAAATAGAGGTAACCAACAGCTGGTGAATAAACGACGTTACCAAAGGAAAACTAAACATTTTAAGAAGATTTGGTATCCCCAAAATGATCGAACTATCGTTTTTTATTTATATTCAATCTTGTTCTTTGTATTACTATCTTTCGATTGAGATATCACTTGTGCATGTCGGATAGTTAGAAGTTGTATGAAACTCCATTTGAAAATAAATTAAGCAGTTCGACCACGCCCGCCTTTTAGGGGAAAAAAAGCTAACAAAAGTGTTTAATGAGAAAATCTATTTTAAAAAGAGAAATATTAACTGTAAAAAATGAATGTGTTATAAATGCAGGATATTACCGAGGCATTACAATAATGTAAATTTTTTCTTTGTGAAATGTGTGGATGTAAAATTTTTGATTTGAGGCATTTTATATTAATAATTTCATTTCTTATTTCTCATATGTCTTTCATACAAATATAGGACTTCAATATTATGTGAAGAAAAAAACTAAAACTTCGGCCATGACAGAAAAAAAAATTTTTAACATTCATCTTGAATTTTTTTTTCTTGCGCAATTAATACTCTCTAAAAATTGATAAGAATGTATGGCTTGAAAAAATACGAAAGGTGCAATTATTTTAAAAAACAATGTATAACGTTTTAAAGTGGTATTTTAAGTTTACTTAATCTTATTAAAATTATTTTTTCAGAATTATAAACTTTAAAGTGGTTTTTCTCAATTTGTGTTTTTCGATACATTAGTGCGTTGAAAATGCTATTCTTACCACAATTATTTGCCAATCACTTTCATTTTTTCCTGTCATAAAGTATGAAATAAAATTAGAGATCCATTTTGCTGTAAATTTGATGTTTTTTTTTTAATTAAAATGTAGGGGATATTGGTTTTTTTATTGAACTTTAGCATGCATATCAACATTTAATTTTTTTTCTCCAAAACTTATTAAGTTATTGTAAAATCAATCCCTTAAGTTGCTTAGAACATTCTTAAGAATATTTCCAAAAAAAAAAATTAAGGTAAAAAAATTAATAATTGCAGAAGAAATAATACTTTCAAATTTTGCAAATTTTCTTCAAAAAAATTGTGTGAATAATTTCATCTCGTATCATTTTTTTTAATAGAAGCATTATATAAAGTGCTGAAATATAATTTTTAAATACATAAAGAAATTGTTCAAAGGGCGTTTCATTGAAACAGTAAATTACACAACACATTTCATCCAGTTATCTAACGTTTGAATGAGTTCTTTTACTATACATACATATTTTTTTCTCAGCGTATTTGTTCCTACTTGTTTGTTTCCATAAACTTAATTCAACACTTTTACAGTATAACCACACAAAAAATCAATATATTTAATAAGATTCTCAATTTCCATCATATATGGACGCAACTGGTACCATTGTTAAATGCTCGAAGAGAACTAATGAATGATCTAAGTAGACAATAATTATCATGCATAATAAACTTTTAAAAATGGATTTTTTTCACGATGATTTTGTAAAATTGGATAAAGAATCACGTATGTTCTAATTTTCTTGGGTTGCTGATTGTTGAGTTCAGTTCCAAATGGAATTTAAGTCCTGTTCGATAGAGATGCAGGTGCAATTTAAATCTATTGAGGCTATAAGTCGTCGCAATGGCTTGGTGTGGAGATATCAAAGTGGGTTGCCAGCCCATGTTTCGTCCCTATCATTTGACCGTTGCTCAGGATAAATCAATCATTCAATCAAATCCCAATTTTCAATCGGATCGTCATAGTCGGGAACTAATGGCAGATATTGTGGAGTCGTAGGTTTGATTTCTTATATCACTAAACACCCGCCGTGTAGAGAAGTTGATGCACCTGAAGGGTCTCACGTGGTGTGATGTGGAAGTTAGAAAAGTGGAGTACAGCTCAGGTGTCGGATTCATCCCTTGACCGTGCTTTAAAATTAAGAGGTCCGTCACGAGAAGCCCCCGTGTAGCTTCAAAATATGACGTTAATAATTAATTAAATCAAATATAATTCGAAACCTATCTTTAGTTCCATAGATATCCGATACAAGATCGTGCAAATGATTGACAATTTTCCCGACTTTTTGAACAGCACATTAATAAACATGGCATGTGTTGCTCTAAAATAATCTTGAGATCATGCTGCTTTTTTCTTGTCTTAAGGTATCCAACATGTTAAGACAACTTTTTTTTAAGAAAAAAAATGGAAATATGTGGATTTTTGTTGTTATTTTTAGGTTTTTTTAGTACATTTTAAGAAGAATGTGCTGTAATGGGTAAAAAAATAACATAAACGTGGCCCCTTCTGTACCATTGTTTTTGAACAAATTTTCCATTTTTTAATTTTGATGTATTGCTATGTTGTTCATTGTCAAAATGACCTTCAGTATAAGAGATATTTTAATATTTACAAAAACTAAAGCACTTTATCTCAGTTATATGAAACTGCTTAAAAACAGTGATTATATTCACATAAGAGACTGTAAATTTTGTAATAAAACAGTGATTAACAAATCTGAAGGTTAAAACACTTCTACTATTATACAGAACATACACAAAAAATTTCAGTTAATTATTTTCAAAACTTTTTTAGCAATCGCTGCCCCGTTTGATTGTTTTCAACAAATCACATTTCGAGTAAAATACGTTTTAAGTATGACATCTTGCTTAAAGTAATCACATCTGCTTTTACAAAAAATCTTGTAGTGTTTATTCTAATGGACGTTAAATGATAAACTTGGTATTTTTATAAATATAATAAAATGACCTATAAAATAAATCATAGTAAAAAATTGTCAATTTTTGGCAAAATTCACAATTTTAGGGTAGTCGGATAGCTAAACAATAAATGTTACAAAATCACTAACAATCTAGCTATTCAGATTTAACTATAAAAACTGAATTAAGGATGAAATTTATTAAAATCTGAGGGAAAACAATGGAACACAAGCAATGCCAAAACCAAGATTACCATTAAATTACTTACCGTAAAATCCGGCGTACAGCGTGCACTTACACTTTCAAGCTGCATTTTTTTTAATGTTTAGGTAAATTAGCGGTATAACGATCACACTCTTTTTTTTATGAAGAAACCTGAAACGTACACTGTCATGTTTCGAAGTCATTTCTTAGGTATAATTTCAGGATTTCGAAAAAAAATAGCATGCTTTTAGAACAACTACTCTTTAAGTCAGTACTTCTCAAAGTTTCAATATTTACGACCCAATATTCAATCATAATTTGCATCGCCCTCCATATAATAAAAATGTATTCAATTCAATAATACGGTATGACACTAAAGCTGCAATATGACTTAAACCTCTTAAGTGCCATCGACGCATATAAGCGTTTCCGTCGGACAAAGCGTTAGTTGCCCCGGACGTATATATACGTCTTTCCGAAGTGCGATATTTTCTGTGCACTGCTATCCATAAAATTATCCCGAAGACTTTGGAATGCAACAAAAGATCTTTGAAAGTGTTTGCAAAGGATTTACTTTTTTTAGAGGATTTGCTTATTTATTCCTTTCTCTCTCCTCCCCACCCCCCTTGCCATACATCCCATAAACGCGCTTACGTGGAAATTTGGGACGTTAGAGAGCGAATCGCTTAACTTTAATTCAGCAGTCTAGGGAATAATTATAAATCGTACAAATTATCAAGATAAGGGTTAACTTTTGCGCATATAGTTATATATGACAAGCCCATCGGGTCATTGTTAATTATTAATGTTGTTCTTAATTTAGTATGACCAAATTAACAATAAAAAGCATTATGCAGTACTGATACATTTATAAGTGTATTATATCTGTGTAAATGTGTATTTTATTTTTTATTATACCAGAAAGTTTTGTTTGTTTACTTTCAATAAATTAATAATTTTTTTTAAGTAATTTGTTCGCGCCCCCCTAGGGGAGTGCCCCCCCCCAATTTGAGAAACTCTGCTTTAAGTTCATTAGGCATTCCATTTCTCTTAATTAAACAATATATCGATATATGTAAATGATTAATTTTTTCTGTGCTCTTTTCTTTTTTTGTATTTTTGAAGTTATTGCTTTTATATGAACCCGCCGCATAACGCTCAGACCTAAATTTCGGTATTGTCTATGTTAACAGTGTGAGTTATACGCTGGATTTTAAGGTGCATCTCGTTTTAATTTCGACAGATCGCGTGATTTCTTCATGAGTTACAGCTGAGCTCCACCTACTCAGACCACGTGATCCGTATAATTCTCAACACACGAGTGAATCAATAATTTTGCTTCATTAAATGGCATTTCGCCAAAAAAATTCGTGATTTTTCCGATCGTAACTTCAAAACAAAGTGAAGTTATATGCAATTTAGAATTAAAGAGTTTCTGTCCAAACACGTAAAAATATTTGCATGATTCCTTCCTTCATTTTTTTTTTCATATTTCACACATCAGATTTTATAATATTGGTTTTTAGAAAAGTATGCATGCTTTTTCAATTGAATAAAAGATGTCTGACTCTGAAATATGTTTAGCGCAAAAACGCTGAAAAGATCCCAGAAGAAATTTTTAACGGTCAAATATTTGAAAGAAAATCTTTATATATTTTATTTTTTTAAATATTTTTTTAAGGAATTTTTAAGGCTTTTATTTCAGAATTTTACAGTAACTTTTTCCCAATTTCATGGAATAAAAAAAAGTTGAATTCTACATTAAAAAACTATAATTTTAGAAGTTAGTTGACATTTTAATTAAGTTTATAATTTGTGAATATCTAGCAATTTAATCCTCAGTTTTAATAAAATTAACATAAATAACAATTTTTTTTCTTACAGTTGCAAAGAAAATAATTAACTTTCGCTCAAACATCTGAATTTATTTAGAAAATACTACAAAATATCTATGAGAAATATTTTTCTGTTATAAATGTTGGTTAAAATTGCTTATCTTTGTAGTTCTATAATAAAACTTACAGGCATCAGAAAAAAAAATTAACTTACTTAATACATCCAAATATCTTTAAAAATTACTTTATTAAAACTAATCCAGTATATATATTTTGATTTGAGAAAAAGTATCTGCTTATAAACAATTTGGACTTCTACAACAAATGCTTACATGATGGATTAAAATTCTTATAAAAAAATTATTTAAGTTTTTGAATTTTATTAGACTGAATTTTTACAGGCAATTGCATCATACGTCACATATCAGATGGAGCTTTCACAAAAGCAGAGCAGAAGAAAAAATGGACGATTTTGGGTTATGATAGATGGACCAAATATGAAAAGGTAAATTTTCATGAAGCGTAAAGAAATATTTTTTTCGCAACATACATTGGAATATATATAGACCCTCTCCCCATATTTTTGTAGAAGTTCTGACTATTTTTCACAATTCCTACTATTAATTCTTTCTCTCCCTTTATATATATATATATATATATACAGAATGAGGCGAAAAAACCTGGACAAAAAATTTTTTAAACAACTTTCTAAAAAATTAAGAAATTAACAAAATATAACAAATAATATATATAATAAAAGTACACTCGAACTGATAAATAAATTTAATTGGTTTCAAAGTGACCACCGTTTGCAGCAATGCAGAGGCGCAAACACTTGCAGAAATTTTCAACAATGAGGCTCAAGTCTTTTACTTTTAATCTTTCCCATTCTCGCAGAAACAATTGCTTTAGAGAGTCTTAAGTTTTGTATGGTTTAGTGTAGTTTCTAGACTCAAAAATGGACCATACAGTGTAATCCATGAGATTGATATCCGGCGAGCAGGGTAGCTATTCTTCACATGATATCATGTCTGGAAAATTTGCCTTGCACCACTCTTGTGTCTCTTTGGCGTTATGAGCTGGCGCAGAGCCTTTTTGAAACGTCCACTTTGCATTTCCGAAATACTTTTGGGGCCCACGTAAGTACAACAACTTCAAGAATGTCCCTCTGGTAAACTTTTTGATTGATTTTAACACCCTCTTCCCCAAAAATCAAAGGATTTTTACCACTTGCGCAAATTTTACCCCAGACCATGACCGACTTTGGATATTGGCGATATTCAACAATTGCTGAATGCTTAGAGCGTCTACAGACCAGATTCAATCGTTTTAGGAGTTATGAACTTGTTGAACCACAAAGAACATCTCATCATTGCAAAGGAATCTCTCCCATCGCTGACTTGCGGGTCGTCTCGAAAGTTTTCGACATCTTTGGAGCCGTACGAGTTTGTTTCTTTCATTGAGGAGTGAAATTTTCGCAACTTGTAAGGCTTCGGTCCAAGCTCCGTTTTTACAATTCGTCTCACCGATCTGACACATATTCTCATGTCACGAGCGATTTTCTCATGGAAACAACGGATTTCTCTGGACTCGCTTTTCGATGGCCTTACGATTCATTGAATTGTTCATATTGCGTTTTCGCCCAATTCCTGGACGTCGACCATTATTGCCAAGCTCTTTGAAACGGCAAATTGCATCAAACACTGTTTGCCGAGGTACAATAAGCAAATGAACGACTTCACACTTTCGTTTCCTTTGCTGAAACAACTCTAAGATAGCAGACCTTTTTCTCGACATTAACAAAAACACACAAATTAAAGTACAAACTAAGAAATGTATTAAAAATATTTTACTATTAAAGTGGTGGATATATATATATATATATATATATACTATCCGGTATACCCGTTCTTCGTACGGGTAAATTGAAAAATAAAACTATAGATAACGAAGGATAAAGAAACTTCTGATTAGTTAATTTTAAGTGAATTGCAAAGTAAACGTCAAGGAAATAACAATTTAGTAAATAGAATAGCAAAATCATTAAAATAATTAAAACTGAATTATACGGTATTTCCGTAGGTCATTTATCAGTCAATATATAAAAATAATATCTAAATCAAATTAAACATTATTATTTACGCTGATGTGTGAGATCAGCAAAAATAAAAAGGAATAAAAAATAAAATAGGAATATTTTCAAAAAAAAAAAAAATACTTAAAATTTGGAAAACTTCTCTTGTGTTTGAAAAATAGAATTATTAAATTTTTCACACCAAGACTTTATGATTGTTTACTTCTAAATGAGTAAAAGCCATTAAAAATCAACTAAAAGTTTAATGCATTAATAGAAATTTTATAATACCGTAATACAAAATATTCCATAAATGTTTAGTTTATAATAATACATTATCTTATTTAAGAACTAATTTAATCTTCAAAATAAAAAAAAAGTTAAATAGAACAAATTAATTAGTTTTGAATATATTTTAGGATTGAGTAAATTTGTTTATTGAATACACAAAGTTAAAAACACACTCTCAATCAGACTTTAAACACAATTATTTACATAATACTTCATTGTAAGCAATGTTTTTCGGTTTTTTTTCTGCTTGAAGGATGATTAAGTTGTCAGGGGAACTGACTCTTGAACATGCCACGTAAAACTGACCATGCGAAAAACAGTCAATTCTTAGATCTATGCCGGCCATTTTCAAAGTTTGTCCCTGAGCTTTATTGATAGCCATGGCATAGCAAACTGTAACAGGATATTGGATACGTTTGAATTCGAAATGGTAGTTCGATGGTATCAGAGGAATTCTTGTGATAAATATGATTTCTCCTTCGTATTTTCCTGTTAGTATCGTAGCCTCGATGACGTTTTTGTGCAAATTTTTCACCTGAAGCTTGGTGCCATTGCACAATTTGGGGGGATTCAAATTACGCAGTAGCATTATTGGTGCTTCAATTTTGAGGTAGAGAACATGGGGTGGTATTCCAGGTGGAGATTAAGAGTATTCAAAAACTCCACCTGGTAATGGACAGCATCTTCTGCCTCCATTACTGAATCCACAGATTCATGCTTTGCATGTTTAGTGGTCAGTTTGTTTAACAGAAAGTTGTTGATGTTGTAAGCTGAGTCATTTGTTAGAGTGAGAATAGCTCTTTCCTTGAACCATGTTGAGCAATCTACTCCAACCTGATGAATATTTGGATATATTCTCTCAGTCAAGGTTATCAAATCTCCAACAATATTACCAAGGCTTTCCAGAATATTTATTCTTCCTTCTACTTCCTTAATCTTTCCGTCTCCTATATCAATGAGTAGTTTTGAAAACATTTCTGCTCTCAAATCATGTTGTAGATGAACACGCATATTAATTCTCAAAGATAACACGTTGATATGAGGCCATAAAAGGATGTTTTAATACAGGCCTTGACGATATCTGCTCGTGTCCCACGTAATACAACAGGTAAGGTCTGTCTAAAGTCACCGGACAGTAAAACAGTTAGTCCTCCCATGATTTGGTTGCAGCCTCGTATGTCCTGGAGCGTCCTGTTTAGAGCTTCAATACCTTTTTTGTGAGCCATAGTACACTCATCCCATATAATAAGTTTTGCTTCTCTGAGAATATATGCCATATCACTTTGTTTAGAAATATTGCAATTAACAGTTTCAGAATGTTGTAAGTTGAGTGGTAATTTGAATGCAGAGTGAGCTGTTTTGCCTCCATCAATTAAAGTAGCAGCTATTCCTGAAGAAGCAGCTATTCCTGAAGAAGCAGCTATACTTTTTTTCACACCTGATTTTGGCAAGTAACAAATTAATTAAAAAGGTTTTTTCGGTTACACCAGGTGAATCAAGGAAATATAACTGACCTGAGTTGGAAGTAATACTATTTAATATTTTGTCATATGTTTCTTTCTGTTCTTGATTTAATTTTGGAACATTTTCTGCAACGATTTTGCTAAGATGAACGGTGTCGTAACCTAGTTCCTTCCTATAGTGATGGTTACTGATGGCAAATCCTGCCTCTCGTGATGGTGATAAAAATCCGAACTGTAGGAGTGCTTTACCCGACATTGATATGACAATATCTTCAAGAAGAATGAGACTGATTATAAGTAATATCAAGATATAAATCGATATTTTACTTGCTTTGCTTCGAATTGTTTTTTGACATCTTCTGCTAAACTATCTCGGTGTTTCTCCCACAATTTTATTGGATCTCCAACTTGACAGAAAACTAATATTATGGCAAACAGCTCACGGATTTTATTAGGAGATTCAGATATAGAAGCTTCTTCTAATGTGCTATTCCAATGAGTATCATCTTCCAGCAAGCCAAGAGCTCTGAAAGCGGTTTGAAATAAAGGCTGGGCTACTCCTGCTACAATTTTTAATGCAGTAAATGATGTTGGCCCACGGATCTTATGTAAGAGTAGGCGTAAGTTATAGCACTCAGCATTGCCAGGATGTACAGTACTCTTAGTACTCTTGTACCAGGATGTACTCTTCCTAAAACCTGATCTTTCTAGATTTCCAGATAACCTGAAATAGCTTTTCTCCTTTTTTCCTTCTAGAAAATTTGTTATTTTTCCATACATAGTATGCTGGAACTTCGCAATACAAAAGAGTTTTTGCAAAATTATCAACTCGGCAGAGTTCAAAAAAGGCCATCAGTGTAGTTTTTTGAGGATTGATGATTTTGTGGATGGGGGCATTGTCTTCGGTAAAATAAACTCTTTGTCCATTTTCTAGATGCACAGAAAGGAGCATAACAGTAGGAAACCTCTCGTGAATAGGAACGCATAAAATTCTTTAGACTGCTTCAGAGCTACTGATGTATCGACCCGACTCGTATCTTGTAACATCGTCGAGATCTTCAACACCGAATGTTGCTTGGTCGGTTCCCTTATTTACATATTTGCAAATATACTTTATTGATTTTACAGAATTGCAAAATTTAACATTGATATGAGCATTAAAGGTGCGAGACAGAACGGGGTTGTATGGTACAACCCACCGATTGTCAACATTATTTTTTTTATTTGTGTTACTATTCCGCCGTCTTCCGGAGATCTTCTACGATACTGGGGATATCCATCTTCTCCTGTTTGAGTTTCCTTCCGGAAACACCTTGGATATTTTTTGTGCAGGTACCATTCAACATACAGGGTGAATTCTGTTGATGTGTCCTCATAGACCATGAATCATAATTGTTCTTATGATTTCATAGAGAGCAGGGTCAATGTTAGAGTCGGGTAATTCAGCACAAATAACTTCGTCAATAGACTCTGGTCTTATCTTCTAACCACAGAAGAATATGAACGTCAGAGAGGCCACGTTTCTGCCATTCTACAGTGTACATGTGACACCTTACATTTCCAAAAATGCAACCTTTCGTTAGAAGCTTCATGATATGTTTTACTTTCACACGAAAAGCCCTTGCTATTATGTCATGTGTATCATGTGATTTCTGACCTTGATTCAAAAGATCAACTATTTCTGTCCATTTAGGGTTGCACGTAAATGTAATAAACAAATCTGGCCGTCCAAAATGCCGCACATAGGTCATAGCATCTTGAGTTCGTTCGTGCATATAGCGAGATCCACCAGTGAAAGAAGAAGGCAACACAACCATTTTACCTAATTCTGATAATTGTCCGTCAGTTGCTGTTATCGCATCCTTAAGGTGAATGTATTCTTCACTTCTCAGTTTTTTTTGGTTGTGACGAATCCAGTTGAGTCTTTCACTCTCAATTTTTGCAAACATGTCAACTAAAAATTGATTTAACAGATTGCGAAACAACAACAGATGACATACTTCACCATCACGCTCCATAATTCTGTAGCTGTAACATTCAGAAGCAAACACTGTCTTACTGAGAGAGATTTTAGTCGTTTCATGACGTTTAGGTATATTTATTTAGTAGCCATCTTCTCCACGGAAGTACATCAGAGGGTACTGCAATGCATCATAGGCACGATGCGTCTCATTGATTCGCATTAATGTACCATCTCTACAATTGAGAACGATATCTCGTTTTTCAAACTCTTGTCCAACGATGACAACGGCCACTTCTTTTGTCTGAGGAGTATTAAAACGCTCTCTATGTTCCCCAAAAGGCTTTCTTTCAGCATTAATAACTACTTTAAACTCTTTCCGGTCTTTAGGTACTGAATCAATAGCAGCCTTAAAATCCATTATGTACTTGTTATGCTCATGCAGTGACTTTTGAAGTTGACTTATCAATTCTGGTTTGATTCCAGGATAAATTCCACAGCGGATGTATTTTTCACGGGGATCATCTCCCATAAAATATATTTGGAGAAATGAAAGTTTTTGATGATCTCCAGCCATTAAGCTCCCTATTCTATGATAAACCTGCCTTTGCACTTTAAATGTTGGCATAAAGTTGCCCTCCTTTATTTCTTTAGCTCCGGAAGATGTCATTTGAAAGCATCCATTATACTTACGAATAGTTGAAAGAAAATGGTCTGATAATGGATCTTGATGGGTAAGGAGGCTGTATAAAGGTCCAGGATATGGTTCCATATTAGGGAGCTGAACTTTACCTCCACTGCAGCACATTCCTTGAGTCTCATCCTTCCATTTCAGAGCACGGCACTAAGAGCAAGGTAACCGAGGCCCAAGATTTACGATTTCATCCATTGAATAATCAACATTAGGTTTATATTTAAAAGCAGATAAATGCTTAGAGATCCAAGGCAATAATCTAATTTCAGATATTTTTTCTTTGTATTTATTACTTTTGGTTCGAGCAACATGGGGATTTTTAGATACATATTTTTTAACTGTTTTTCTATTGACTTCGGGATGCCTTTGAGTATATTTTCTTACAGCCTCTATATTTACTTCTAAGTGACTTTGAGTATATTTCCGAACAGCATCTCTATGAGCTTCTGGGTGGCTTTGAGTATATTTCCGAACAGCATTTCTATTAACTTCTGGGTAGCTTTGAGTATATTTCAGAACAGCATCTCTATGAACTTCTGGGGAGCTTTGAGTATATTTCTGGACAGCATCTCTATGAACTTCTGGGTGACTTTGAGTAAATTTCCGAACAGCCTTTCTTACTTGCTTGATTGAGCTTGTAAATCTTTTCCTACGTTTTGTTCCTTTTTTTGATTGAATAGAAGGAGTAGACTCATCTGGTTTACATACATCAGACTTACAGTTGTATCCATGCTGACAGGAAAAAAAATTTTCACATCCTATTTGTTCAGTGGAGGTTAATAATGGAGGCTCATTAAATTGGCTTAATTGAATGCTATTAATTATTGCTTCATCTGAGAGAACTAATGCATCAATGTGGCCTTCATTAAAATTCCCCGTAAACCAAAGTCTTCGTGTTCCTTGTAAAGCATCTCCAAAGACAGCGATCAAGGTACCATCTTGATACACTTGAAATTTATAAGGAAATATTTCTCCAGCAGCCATGACTTCACAAATAGATCCATATGTATAAGGTTTCGACATTTCAGTATAATACAAACGTTTAGTACCATAAGGAACTCCGGATGGTCCCTGAGTAAAAAACTTAAACCTTTTCCATTCATTGCATACGTGGCGCACAATAGCTTTTCTAATTTGAATGGCCTTTGATACGTTATCGTGTATTAAATATGGCAGGGCAGAAAATAAGTAGGCTCCATCACCAAGAATTTTTATGATTTTAAAATACATATTCATTCTATCAACTGTAAGATGTTGTACATTCATTTTTTTAAGAACGTAAATTTGAAAATGGAAAAAATTATTCAAGTTGTAGCAAAAATTGTTGATCAGTCGAATCTGGCAATTTTAGAAGAAGCAAAATATAACATTATTTATTACAATTTCTTTGAACAAATACTATTTTTATTGCTAGTAAACAAATGTTATTCTACTCGCACATTTAGGCACACATATAACTAAACGATATATTTTAAAACGAATTGATACTGTAAACAAACTTGAGCAAATGATAGATAAAGCATACTGCTTTTTTGGAAACATTATTTGAAATGCTCGCAATTAATGCTATTCATCTCGCGTAGTTAAAAACACATTTAAGACAAACGATATGCTTCAAAGCGAACTGATATCGCGAACAAACATAAGCACACAATAAATAAAAAAATATATATTATTTTTATGTGGTAATTATACTACCTTCAATGCTTGAAAATAAATGTTATTCATCTCGCGCATTTTGGTAAATTTAAATCAAAGGATATACAGTCGACTATCGCTAATTCAAAACTTAGGTAATACGAACCTGACTCTAATTCGAAGCTTATACTCAGCTCCTAATGAAGTTAATTTCGTTTGGCGACCAAGAGGGGTCGCCAAGCAACTTAATTTAACGATAAGTGTTTTGGGCGACCGGATTCGATCGCCAAGCTACAGAATTTAACGGTAGGTTTTCCAAGAACTTAAAAATTGTAATTTTAAAATAAAAATGAAAAGATATTAATGTGAAATATAAAAAGAAATATTTATAAAGCTATCATAAAACAAAAAATTAAAAATTGCTTTTTGAAGCAAAAAGAAATCGTAAATTAGAATATTAAAGAAAAAGGCTTACCTGATCTCAAGAAAGTTCTAAGGGAGAGTAAATTTCTTTCACACACATTTCCATAGATACATCTTTGCAAAAATTCATCCAATCCGTAAATGTTTTCTTTAAAACATTATGTTCGAAAGAAAAAAGTCACGGTTCAACTTTCTAACCTACATATTCTTCCAACATCAGAATCTTATGCATACTCGGCTTACTTTCTTCGAACCAGCTCTTCTTCCTTACAGATCTTTTTATATGATGTGCACTCGCTCCGATCATTCGGCATTACCAAATATATCCATCACTCCAATTCTTTTAACCAGACGCATTGCTTTCTTGCAAACTGAACTTTCAGCATTTGCAGCAATCAATCCGTTTTCTAAACAAAAGATGCTTTTCTCTTTCTTATTTATTATTTTTTTGAAGCACTCAAACTACATCCAAGCTGATTCAGCAGAATCGTTTTATGGCAGATAATTGAAAGTGAAAACTAACATTTATATAAAAATAGCCGCGTTACCCACTCGCTTCGCTGGGTATTTCATGATGTATAAATATATACTATATATATTTACAGTAAATAATATATATATATACAGATATACATAATAATATATATATATATATACAATATATCAATAATATATATATATATATACAATATATCAATAATATATATATACATATATATTATTAAAATCTAGCACCAGAATTCGATTTTATTGAAAATATACTTATTCCTCGCCTCTTGATATAAAAAAAGAACAAAGCCTCCAATTCATAATTTCTAAAAATCTTAAAATTGAAGTAGAAGGATTCTTTGCGCTATGTAACCCAATAATCAAGCACAAAAAATTTTCGGTCAATCTCTACTCCATAAAATAAATATGCAAGCCAAATTTCAATTCTAAATCTAACAGAGCAAAAACGAAATTTTTGTTATCAATAGCCCCCGTAAACCTGTTGAGTGTCGTTCTCCAAAATAACCGTCCTTAGAGGATTTCAATTCAATAAAAGAAAAATGCGAACCCATTTCCATTATTATAGTCCTTGTAATTCGAAAAAAGAATTTTTTTTTTGTCAATACGCACCAGTAACCCCTTGCTCCCCCAGGAGTCGATTTCGCTCAAATGCATTCTTAGTGGATCCCTATTCAACAACAACAAAAAAACATGCTTAACCAATATCAAGTATGTGGGTTTAATAATTCAAAAACAGAAATTTTTTTCTATAACTCTACTTGACCCCTCACAACTCTCCTTAGAGGTCTATATTCGTTTTAATCTTTGTTAGAGGAACTCTATTCCATGAAAGGAACATGCCTACCAATTTTCAACAAGGTCGATCGAATAGTTTAAAAACGGAAATATTTATCAATTACGCTCCTTAATTCCCCGAAAGGAAACTTGGGGGTTGATTTTCTTGAAACCCATTTTGTAGCGGTTCTCTATTCTACGAAAAGAATCTGCTTACCAAATTTTAAGACTGTACGTCTCATAGTTTAAAAATGGGAATAGTTATTTATGTCATTCCTTGAGCCCCCCCCCCAAGGCCACTTGAGGGTCTATTTGCACAAAAGCCATTTTGTAGCGAATCTCTACTCTGTGAAAGGAATCTGCTTAACAAATTCAAAGACTGTGCGTCTAATAAATTAAAAATGGAAAAAAAATTATCTATAACGACCCTTGATATACATATTTATATTAATTGTAACTATTTAATATAAAGTAACTAAAATAAATTTTTTCTTTGTCGACCTAAGTAGGAATTGACTTTTTTTTTTTTATATTACTTGTTCGTTGTGTGCTTGCCTCTTTCTAAAAACAGTGAGTTTTATATAACTAACCTCCCTTTTACTCATTTTGTAATATGTATAAAGAGTAAACATATATGAACATAAAATATAGCATTTACTTACTCAGATAATTAATTAAATTGCATTTAACACTAATGTATTAATTCCTTCTTAGCACATTAAATAGTAATGAACAAGTAATGCTAAAATACAATGCTTAAAGAATTTCAAATATGTTCTTTTATTCTTTTATAGTTTGTGAGTGAGAAAATTGTTGTTGATGAGTTTGAAATGATCTTAAAACTTCACTTAGCAATTCTTGTTCAGAGGTACAGATTGCGTTAGTGTATTTTAGTGCGCATATGTGATAGTGGTCGGTTCCTGCTTGACTCTAAACCCCCTTGTCTACCTGTAAACCCGGCTAGGTGTGTGGGAAAAACGGAATGATCCACTGACATGATTACAATCTAATTAATTTATTGTTACCTAATATCAACCAGACACAAAGCAAATCTAATTAATGTAAATGATTAAACAGTAGAGCGCAGTGGTGAGATTCTATAACTCGGAGATACTACTACAGACCCTCAACTGAATCTAAGATAGCGTAAATACGCTCAAATATAACTTCGTCGCACACTAATAAGCTAACATTTACTTAAACAAGCTCAAAATACCTGTACTTTTTATGCATCGGATCCTACACTCGAAACTTGCAAATGATTTCTATCGGCTTGATCAATGTCGTTGGATCCATGCTCTGTAATCTTTTTCTA
This sequence comes from Trichonephila clavata, assembly GCA_019973975.1. Taxonomy (NCBI): domain Eukaryota; kingdom Metazoa; phylum Arthropoda; class Arachnida; order Araneae; family Nephilidae; genus Trichonephila; species Trichonephila clavata. Next base: position 11,793 of record BMAO01016164.1, on the reverse strand, counting down.
GGACAAATCCAAGACCTCTAATTAACTTCACTCTCTTTCAATCTTTAACAAACAACTAGCTTGAGACTCTATGTTAACTCCTACTTGCCAACTCCAACATGCAAACTGACAAACTCGCGAAAACAGAATTTATATAATATACATCATTTACATAATCACGCTTCCTTACTCGGTGAAAGTTGGTTAAAATAAATATTTTCCTAAAAAAGTCATGAAGGGATTAGTAGAGCCACGTATAGGTCCGTTACACATGTTTATGATAAAAGGAAGTGAGCAATATTTTTTTTTCTTGAAAGAGCAGGGATAAACAGATTTTTTTTTTATCATCGTAACTAAAAAACTTCCACAAACCTGTGCATGGATCTCTGTTTAAAAATCACAAATTTTGTGAACCAAGAGTTGTTTTGAGCTACTCATAAAATAGCGTATGTGTGTAACGATAGAAAACGATTTTAAAAACGTAGAATATATGGTAATTATTTGTTTAAATACTTTGAATTTCTTTTATTCGTTATTGTTTACGGCAGTGCTTCTCAAACTTTCAATATTTGTGACCCAATTTTCAATAATAATTTCATCGCCCCCCCCCTTTTCCATACAATAACAATGTATTGTATTCAATAATACTATACTTTGACGCTAAGGCTGCAATACGATTTTAACCTCTTAAGTGCCACTGGCGTATATAAACGTCTCACTCAACCGAAGTGTTTATTGCCCCATACGTATATACACGTTTTTCCGAAATACGATCTCCTCTGTGCACTACTATTCATAAAATTATCCCAATGCTTTGAAATGCATTAAAATGTCCTTGACAGTGTTTACAAAGGATTTACTTATTTTTAAGAAGGTTTTACTTATTTATTCTTTTCATTCCCCCCCCCCCAATAAATTAAATACGTGCACCTACGTAGAAAACCGTGGCATTGGGGAGCGAATCCCGTAACTTTTAATCGGCAATTAAGGGATTAATTATAAACCGTACAAATTATTAAGATAACTGTTAATTTTTGTAAAAATTTTCTATATGACAACCCCATGGGGTTACTGGTAATTAGTAAACTTGTTCTTAATTCAGTATTGTTAAATTAAAGAATACATTGTACAATACTGATTGTTTTTTTTAGTGTATGTATATATCAGTGCAAATGTGTTTTTTACATTTCATAACGTCAGGATGTATTTGTTTGTTTACTTTCAGTGAATTAATAATTTTTTAAATCATCTTTTGTTTTCGACATTTCAATATGCTCGCATCCCCCCCCCCTCGTAGAGTAATCACGTCCTCTAGAGGCGCGTGCTAAACAGTTTGAGAAACGCTGGTTTACGGTAAAATAAAGGAAATAAATGGGAATTGAAATGATTGACATTCAGTACTTGGCTTAATTGAAGTATTTAATAATTCTCAGGATATTCTTAAATTTTGAATGAGAAGTTTGGGTTTTAATTACATTTTTCGAATTTTTCTACCTTATAAATACTTGCTCGTATAGGGAAAAGCCATTAAAAATTGATATAAATATGACTTTCTCTCTAATTTCATTTTAAAAAATAATATAAATAGCCTAATTTTTTACTTTAAACTGAATAGTATATTGTAGCCTTAACCCTTTCAGCCAGGGGTAGGGAAATTGTTTTAATCGCGGGTCAAAATCAAAAAAAATTTTGGCGAGCTAAGATAAATTTTTCTAAAATTTTAAAAACCATATAGAAGTATTAAAATTTAAATACGTTAATGAGATGAATGAAATTGATATTTCATTTTTAAAAGTTCCTTAATGTGGTTCGAAATGAGATGTACTGATTCTAAGAAACGAGGCTAAATGCTCAACCGTCAGTCTACTTCTAAAAAAATTCTTTCGAAGCTTCATAGTTGGAAAGATTTGTTCACATATGTATAAGGGGAAGCAATCATAGTACTGATTTTCTGAGCGTTTGATATTTTATTTGGGAAACTTACTATCGATAACGATTTGTAAAACTAACTTTGGCATATTTAGAAACAATTACTTGCGATGATTTTTAAATTGCAATTCAATTAATTCAATCTCACTGCTTCAAAGTTTACGTTGAAAAGTATGGTAAAAATATGCAATTCTGTTTGAAGGACACTGAAATCTTGAAATCTGCGTTAACATTCAAAATGCAGTTTTTTCAAGCTATCTTCATAATTCTTAGTCTTCTCTTCATTTACTGAGGGTATTGAATTTAATCTCGGGAAATTAGACAAATCGTTATTAGCTAGCTACTCAGGAAACAGATTAAGTTTTAGTTTAAGAGCTTTGAGATGGGCCCATATATCGTCCTAAAAATGGATTTTTCCCTTGCATGTTGACATTCAAGTTGCTCATATGACAAAGAAGATCTGTCAAAAATACAAAGAACGAAAGATATTCTGTATCTTCTAACAGTTTGCACTCCACAAAACATTGTTTCTTGTGAAAGAATGACACGATGTCTTTTTTCAACTGCCAAATTCCCTCAAAAATACATTCTGCACTAAGCCACTTTATTTTCGAGTAATACATTCATCAGAATATCAGATATTCATCAGATATATATCAGAGAGAAGTTCATCAGAATATTCCGATAGCAAGGACTACAGAAAATCCGGAAATTACCTGTGAGTAAGCTACGAGATCGTACAGTATTTATAAGCTTCACGACTGCATCAAGCACGGGTTTCATATCAATGGAGATTTATACAGAGCATTTTGTTGTGTAACCCAATGTACAAAAATAACATTGTTCCCGGTACAGTTTTGATTAAAGAGTTCAAGAATTCCAGATAATTTTTCAGTCATATTTGGCGCTTCATCGGTCGTAATATTATTTATATTGGCTATAGGCATTTTCAAAGTTCAAAGCCTTTCCTGAAATTTAGGAAATATATCACATCCTGTTGTAGTTTCCTTTAAAGAACGCATGGACGCCAGTTCCTCTGGAATTTCAAAGTTCTTATAAATAATACTAATTAAGCAGTATCATTTATATCTGTGATTTCATCCATAGCTATGGAGCAAAATTTAAACTGGCCAACCTTTGACTCTAATTGTATTGTAAATTTTTATCAATAGCTTCGATGCTAGAAGTCCCCTTTTTCGAGATAAGCTGGTAGTCTAAAAATTATTTTTATTGTCTGGTTATAAAACATTACAAACTTGGGGCATGCATTATTTAACTAACTCACCATCACTGAGAGCTTTTTTTTTAACTTCCGCTTTTATCATTTTACTGATTGAAAGCTGTCTACGCTTGCTATTTCCGTCAATTTATGTTTTCTAGAACAAAAATAGAGAAAGTAAAAAGTTCATCAGTCCTTTGAAAAAAAATAATATTTAAGCAAAGGAGAAAAGCTGTTGGATATATAATATATAAATATATATTTCTTTAAATTTGTCTTGGACCGGTCAATTAAAATTCTAACCGGGGGCCACATAGAACCATCCGGGAGGACCGTAGTTTGCCCATTCCTGCCTTAAGTGGTCCATTTTTCTACCCAAATGTTCCAAAAAAATGGGACAACTTTTTATTGCATATATTTAAGTATTATACTTAACAAAATGCAAAAATGGAATAATTTTATTTTAATTTTCAATTTAAAAGTTTTTACACTATTTTTTATTTTATAATTGCGGAACACAAAACACATCCAAAATATTTGCTTTTCATAAATACGCTTTGCATGCTATGTAGAATGTTTCATATATCCCAAAAGAGTTTCTTTCATCAAAATAATTTCATGTTCGTGCCTCTTTCAACCGGTTGAGGATTTTGTGTGTGAATGCATATATATATATATATATATATATATATATATATATATATGCACACACAATTTGAAGCACGGTGTAATACTAAGTCTTACATTGCAAATTTGACAGAGATAATATCGGCCTTTTTGGATATCTTCCCATTTTCATTTCTTCTCAAGTAACAAATTGCACATTGCCTTGTCAATACCTGTTATTTAACGAATATTTTCAAGTATCTAAATTCCTACCCTCAATGAAATATTCCCACATTCAAAACAAAGGAAATAACGGATGAGAAGTATTTCAGTACCGTGAACAAACTTCATCTTTTAAAAACCCACTAGATCTAATAATCTCAATATAAGAATTATAGAATATGTCCCAATGAAAGATAGAAATAAGAAAATATCAGAGTGCCTGTACAGCATACGGGAAAACCGGTTCTGACCATCTTTTGATAGCCCGTGCGTTTTATAGGCAAATCAGTTAAGTTGTTAATTTACATTTGGATACAGACAAACGGGAAAAAATTTTGTCAATAAAAAAAAAGTCACACATGTATTAAAACATTTATTTTTCAGAAACTTTTAAATTCGTTCTCATGCTAATTGTGTTAAATATTAAAACGGCACTTTAGTAACAAACCTCGATATATCAGAGGAGGAGAATATAGTATATAAACTGTTATTTTCTCCTCTAAACTTAATACATTATGTCCTTACAAGATATTAAATCCCAGTTTAATCCAATACGCATTGACGCCCATAATTCTATGGAATTCGTTTTGGGATAATCAGGATTTGGGAATGTTTGGAATTCTCCCTCAACCTTCGGGAGCACCGTGTCGGTATCATTAGTTTTTCCAATAAACTATTTGAAAAAGTCGAGAAAGGTGAATGTGTACTTAACATTTGCGAACTCTACAGTTTTGTAAAAAAACAATTAGAACCATTTTAATACTTTGCCTGTTTTTATGATGTATATTTAAATATAATCTTATTTAGATAGGTCTGGGTAGAACAATAACTCCAGGTTCCACTGTCCATGTTTCTTGTGATACAGGATACTCTTTTCAAGGAAAAGGCTGGAACGATGTTTCAGTCAAATGCTCATTAGGCGAATGGGATAAAGATCCAGTATGTCTAACTAGTAAGTTCCCTTCGTATATATTTTTTTTTATATTCATCATTCAAATATATACAGGGGCAATCAAAAAATGTATACACACATTAAGACTGAGTAACATGTTAATGCCATAAGTTTGAGATCTCATTGGCTGTAGGGTTAAGGTGTAAGAGTTGGTATTAACAGTTGCCTTAATGTTTTGACGTGTTCAACAGTCGTTCAGAGTGACAGTTGGCGTTAATGCTTTATTAGGGGAAATGAGACCGTGGTGCAAGTACGTCTGACTTTCAAGCAGCTAAATAATATTTTGCAATGGTATTGGAAGTTCGAGAATATCAGTGACGTGTAACGACATTGAAGGCAACAATATGGAACAGAACCACCAACACGCTTAAGCATTGCTCACCTTCGCAATGAGTTTGAAACTGATTGAACAATAAAGGATATGTATAAGGGACGACCAGGCTGACCACACTCTTCAGCAAGCAAAGCATCTTCTGTTGGAGTGTTATATTCATTCACACTATCACCACAAAAATCGAAAACCCAATGTGCACGTGAAACAGGCGGGTGTAGGGATAGCGTATGTTGTATTTTGCACAAAGAGCAAAATGGGAAATTGACATACCACAATTGTTACACATACTGTACAAGAACGACCGAGACAGAAGAACTCAGCTTTGTGAATGGTACCTCAAGCAGCTTAAAAATGATGCAAATTTCGTTTCCTAAGTAATGTCGTCTATTTTATTTATTGGGTTACCTCAAGAACGTGGTATGCAGAATGAAACCGTGCACTCTAGAGAAAGTGAGCTATGAAATAGAAACGGCTAGTCAAACAGTTCATGTAGCTAATGTGAGAGATGTCTTCAACAATGTATGGCATCTTGCTCATAAATGTTTGGAGGCTGGCGGATTACAGTTTGAAGTTTGTCATTTTTACTTACTGTAATACTTATGGTAATATATACGTCGTTCTACATCAAAGTGTGTATGCATTTTCTAAATCCCCCCTGTATATTATATATACCATAAAATCCGGCGTATATAAAGCGCACTGTTAACATCAAAATAAGATCGAAATTTATGGGTGTGCGTTATACACTGGGTATAAAAATAATAGCTTTAAAAATAAAAAAAAGAGATCAGCATAGAGAAAATTAGACTTCTACATACATAGATATACTGTTTATTTTAAAGATATGATTATTTTATGATCTTAAAGTGTTGCCATTCTAGAAGTATGCTATTTTTTCAAAAGACTGTGATAATATCTAGAATAAATGGCTTGAAAACATAAAAGCATTACGCATGTACATTTCAGGTTTCTTCGTAAAAAACGGGTGCCAGATTTTATAGTATATAGATATAGATGCAGATAGATAGGTATATATAGAGATATAATAGATACATATAAATATAGATGCAGATAGATAGATATAGATATAGATGCAGATAGATAGATATAGATATCGATGTAGACAGATAGATATAAATGTTGATAGATAGATAGATATAGATTCCCTATGTATTCTCTTTGATTACGTTTCGTTTCAAAGTGGATGTCCATAATGCATGGTAGTCTCATACGAAATAATAAAAAAATCAATTATTCTTTTATTGCGTCAAACGCATTCTCAACTCTGCATAGTAGAATAATAAAAATTCTGTTTTTACTACAAAGAAACAACAAGGAAAAAAAACTGTTTACAACAATTGTTAAATAGAGATCAAGACTCGGTGTATAACTTTCGATGATAATACAGTAGATATTTAAATTCATAATGATCTTGGTTATTAGCTATTACATCTGGTGTATTCAGTGGTACAATGAAGACGATGTTTTTTGTCTTTTATAAGGTTTTATTGCTGGACGACACGGACATGACACGAACATTAAACATGTATGATTAAAACTTAGGTTGTATTATTAGGGCAACCACCCTTCAATTACAGATTACAACTGTACCAAATGGTAGCTCACCTGCCACTGCGCTCCTACACATAACAAAAACAAAAGTTTCGCGTTACAGAGGAGCGCCCTCTATACGACGCTTTTCAACACTCCCCACCTGTGAACTTTTAAGTTCACACAAAACATAATACAATAACAAATTAAACAATAAAAAGTTCTAACACTAACTAAGCAATGTTACATTACAATTAAAATCAAGATATTTAGATACACACATACACAACAAATTACACATTCAATTACTTAATACAAAATACTAATCATTCTACAAAATGTAAAGGCAAAGTATGTAAACATTCATTAAAAATTCACATTTACAAAGTGAAGAAAATTAATATATGATAAAATGGTAAATATATAGATTACAGAAAATAACTTAATTAGTTACAAAATTCATATTAAATTAATAATTATGCTTCAAGATTATACAGCAATTGAACTGGTCTTCTTATAGCATTATTTTTAGTTTTAACAAGACAAGAGCGAATCTTACCATCTCTTCCAGTATAAGTTTCAATAATCTTACCCATTGACCACAGATTCCTAGGAAAGCGGTCATCATGTATGAGTACAACATCATCAACCTTAAATTGACAAGTTACTTTAGAAGGAGGACATATATTCCTAGACCTTAGAGATAGCAAATAGTGTTTCCTCCAACGATTCCAAAACTGATTTAATAAATTTTGCTGATGTCTATATCTCTTAAGTAAAGAAGGTCTAGACCCAGTAAGATCTTCTCTGGATACTCTTGTTACTGGAAGAGAAAGTAAACGCGTTTACCTATTAAGAAATGTGCAGGAGTTAGTGGTGAGGGCTCAGAAGGGTCATCATAGATATAAGTTATTGGTCTTGAATTTATCATGGCTTCGATTTCTATGAATACAGTTTCTAGCTCGTTCAAAGAAAGACTAGAACGGCCAATTATTTTCCGTAAACAAGTTTTAATTGTTCTGAAATGTCTCTCCCAGAACCCTCCCCACCATGCTCCTTTTTCTACAATATATTTCCACGTTATACCATGAACTGAAAACAAATCTTGTACAGATGAATGTAGCATACACTCCCAAAATTTTTTCAATTCTAACTCAGCACGCTTGAAAGTTTTAGCGTTGTCTGAATAAATTGTTGAACAGAGTCCACGTCGGGAAATGAATCTGCGGAAAGCAAGCAAAAATTGTTCTGTGCTCATTGAAGGAAGAAGTTCGAGATGCAAGGCTCGAGTGGTTGCACATGTGAACAAAAGCAGGTAGTGTTTCTTATCACTGTCTTTTATGAAAAAGGGACCTGCAAAGTCCAATCCTGAAATTGAAAATGGAGGTGATTCCAAAACCCGATCTGGTGGCAAAGGGGCGATTTCTTGGTTACCAGGACGTGCTGTGTATTTTTTGCACAAGAAACACCTACTTAAAATAGATTTGACACATTGGCGTCCTTTTAAAATCCAAAACTTCTCTCTGACTTGGGCTAAAGTAGCCTCAACACCAGCATGAAGTAAATAGTTATGGGCATGTAGAATTTCTAATTCACCGTACCTATCCTTGTTAGGTAACAGCCATGGGTGTTTTTCTCCGAAATCTAGATCAGAGAAATGAAGTCTTCCCTTTAGACGCAGAAGACCATGCATATCTAGCTCTGGGTTAAGCGAACAAATTTTAGATGTCTTGTCTAGAGACTTTCCCTGAGAAAGATCTAGTCTCTTTTGGAAAGCGTTTTCGTTGAATAGCTTTCACCCAATAGCGCTCGGCACTTGAGATTTCAGTTGAACTTAACGGGCCTTTTAATTTGATGGATTTCTTTGAGTATTGTTGATAAATCTCATGACATACGCCGTGATTCGATGAACTCTCAACAAACTACTGAATCGTGTCAAATCCAACAAAGTCGAAGTTTCAATGCCTCGAATAGAAGCCGTAAGTGAATGAATGTCCTTAGATCCCTTTTCATTCACAACACTCTCCTCGTTGACATATCTATGCTTCCTCATCTCCTCTGGTAGGGTTTCATCCCAATCAAGTCCTGCAGTCCATATTTTTTGTAACAGGATTTTCATCTTCATCGTAAAAGGCTGAGACAATCCCATTGGATCGTAAACTCTCGCTACAGTCTGAAGAATAGTTCTCTTAGTAGCCTTTTGAGGATTACTATCGAATGAATTCTCTAAGAATTCACAATTTAATTTTATCTCGTCCATTTCTGGGGTCCAAACCATGCCCAAAAATTATGACTCTTTAGTCAATCCCACATTAAAACCCTTTTCAATCCATAAAGAATTAAGTTCCGAGGAATTGGATCTTGATTTCCGTAGATCCATCCAGCATTTAAGAAAATTTTAATTGCGTCTGTTGACAATCTATATGCATCTTTTATTGTGTCTGCGCCATAATACAAATCGTCTACATATAAAGATGAATCGAGCATTTTAGAACCTTCCGGATTTGTATTTACATATTTTTTTATATATTTTATCGTCATTGCTAAAATTGCTGGACTACAGCAGAGTCCGAATGGAAGACGTTTGAATCTTAAAATTTTATGTTCATCTTCACTTTTACCATGCCAAAGAAATTTTAAATAATCCCTATCCTTTTCTGCGATACTTATCATTAAAAATGCTTTGGCAATATCTCCGTTAAAAGCAATTTCATATTTGCGAAATTTTAAAATTACGTCCAATACAAGAGGGGACAAATTAGGCCCAATATCTAGAAAATCATTAAGGAATTTTACGTTTTTAGATCGTGAAGAGCTCGCGTCATAACAACTCAACTCTACAACTCGTAGTTTCATTTTGTTTAAGTATTTCTCTAAGTGGCATAAAATACGACGAATCATATCCTTCATCTGAACATTCCTCAACTATACCCTCTTTAATTTGCTCTTCTATTACTCTTTTATACTGCTCAAAAATATCGGATTTCTATTTAATCTATTCTTTAGATTTTCAAATCGCCTTAATGCAACTGCGAAATTATTTTCTAACTGACCCATTTCTGCTTTCCATAGCAAGCCAACAGAATATCTATTATTTTCGAATTGTATTTGCCTTTCGAAACCCTGAATTATCTCCCTTTCCTCCTTAGAAACAGTTTGGTTGTCAGTAATTACCATCAAAACTAAACTCCACAAGGATCTTAAAGAGTCCTTCACGCAAGAAGAAAAATTTATAATTGCACTGTTTTTAGTTTCGAATTCTCCCTCCCGTGTGTAGGGGGGATCTTGTAACCCTGCGGTACCCAACCAAAACGAGTTGAAATCGCATAAATTTCTTTCCCTATTCTGACCTTTTCACCTCTTACTATTTGCCAATAGTGATCCACCCCAATGAGAATTCCCAACGTGGTCTCGGACATCCCCGTAATGTGTAACCCTAACTCGTTCATAGCGTTTAGTGTCAACCGCGAAGGGGCAGTGACTTCTGCCGCCGTTATAACTTCAGTAACGAGGCAGCTAACTTTTATTTTATTTGTTTGCTTCATATCCGAAATAAACAACTCGACAACGGAGTATGTTTTGGGTGTGGCATGAGTCATTCCGAAGGAAAAAACAGAAAATGTTTCTTCTCCTACAATTTTTAAGTTTAATTTTTTCACTAAACTAACATGTATAAAACTTCGCGTAGCACCAACAATTTAGAATTAAATTAGTTAACTCAATTTTATCCTCATGAAAAGCTAGTACGGAACATGTTTGTAATAAAGGATCTTTTTTACATAAAGATTTATTTTGAATAATAGAAAGAGAATGCTCATCTGGAGAGTTAATTGGTTCTTTTACGAGATTACTTTGCGGGTTTTCAATATTTTGATTGACAATTTGATTTGAAGCTGTTCGCTTGTTGTTTTGGTTTAATCTATTAGTACATATATTGATTCATGATGCGATTTAAGTCGCATTTTAGACAATTACTTTTATTTTTACAATTTTTACTAATATGATACTTCCGGAAACAAATATAACAACGATTTTCGTTACGTAATTTATATAATTTTTCTTTTACACTCTTATAACAAGAAAATGAGTAATGCCATTGATTACAAAAGATGCACACACGATTGTCAACAGCATTGAAACTCGCAGCCGTGGGTACATTTCTAGACATTTTTCTATTTTCTAATTTTGCCTGTTCGAAACGTGGAGACCATGTATTTGTTTTCTCTTGTGTCAAAGAACTAGCCGCTTCACGACATTCTATTTCGGTTTTAATGAAATTCAATAAATCTGTTACGCTTATGTCTTCTTTTGAATTTTTCCTTCTATTAAATTCCAGAACAAATTCTTCTGGGATAGATTTTAATAAAATTGGTATTAATAATTGACCAAATGATCCTTTCGTAACTCCCTGAGAATCCAGGTTTCGAACAGCAATTTCTATTTCATCGTATACATTTCTTAAACCTTTAACATTACTTGAATTCTTTACCGATTCCAGTTTAACAATTTATTCATGAATTGACTAATTATAATGTCTTTTTTCCCAAATCTTTCTTTTAAAGCTTTTATGCTCTCATCATAATTCTTTTCATTTAATTCTAGTGAAGCTACGACATTATGTGCTTGACCTATAGTAATGTTTTTAAATACGCAAATTTTTCTACTTTACTTAAGCTTTCATTTTTATCTATCGTACTTTTCATAACTATTCCAAAATTCTGTAAATTTTGTTGGGTCACCTGAATATTTTTCTAATACTAGTTTGGGAAGTTTTACTGTACTGTGAGCACTTTGCAGGTTAATCCTGCTTTCATCAGGAATTTTATTGAAAGATTCTGTTCTTTCTCCTTTTCCTAACACTCGTGCTATTCTTTTCAGAGCTCGAGAACATTTTTCCTGATATTCGTCTGAATTCGTTACATCCGTTTCTAAAGACTAATTCTATTAATGAATGAATTGAGTCATCAATTTCTTTTAAACTACTTTTCTTTTCTAATAATA